>CM038680.1:195450783-195657386 GCA_021605205.1 Aegilops longissima | reverse complement strand
TATGGAAAACACGTGCCTCAAGGCCAAGGCTGTGTCTCGAATCTGAGTGTGAAGACTCGTAGTAGCCTTGGAGATCCCAAGAATTAGGCCAGAGCTAGCACCGCTCATGAAGAAATTCCAAGTTCTCAAGACGTGGCGCTTTGGAAAATCCTCAAGAAGCAGTGATTCCTCATCCAAAGGACTATAAGAGAAGACTTTGTCACAAATGCAAGAAACCTGGTCACTACATCCAAGATTGTCCTTAGTGGGAAAAGGAATTAAAGAAGAAGAAACACAAGGATTACAGTTCTGATGACGCGAAGAAGAAGAAGAAATCATCGAAATCTTCATCATCAAAATCCTCAAAGCCTTCTTCTCACAAGAAGAGCAGCTCCAAAAAGGCTCGGGCATTCATTGGCAAGGAAATGGACTCAAGCTGAATCGAGGAACATGAGGAAGAGGAGGCATCAGAAGAATCTGAGTCTGGTGTGGCGAGTCTAGCTCTTGCTACTGCTTTTGTCAGCAAGTCCATCTTCAACTCTGAAGAAAATGACCTCACCAACAAAGCTGTTGAAGATAGTGATGACAAAGGTTGCCAAGGTACTCAAATATACCTCCTCTGAATCTAGTGAAAATGAATCTGATGAAGATCTAAAGCCCAGTTACTCAAAACTTGCTAAGATTGTTGTAAAACAACAAAGGGCTTTTGAAAAGGTTCAAAACATGCTAGATAAGAGTGATGATATGTTAGGTGAAGAAATGGATCGCACTAAAGCCCTGACTGAAAATCTTCAGAGACTTCAGTCTAGGTTTGACAGCCTTCAAGGTCATCATAACACTCTCTTATCTGATCATGGGAAACTTTCTTATGAATTTCTTCAAAGAAAGCAAGATCTTGAGAAGCTAAGAGTGAATTATGAAGATCTTCTGAAGGAGCGCGATTCATTACTTGCTCAACAAATCAGCGCTTCTCAAGAAGAATTTGTTCCTCCATGCTTAAAGTGCATTGAACGTGAATCGCTAATTCTTCACCGAATGTTCAAATGCTTCAACTGTTACAAATTCTTCACCTGCCTCTCGCTATCACTAATTCCTCATCCGAGGACATTGCTAGTATCACCGACGATGCAGGGCTGAAGGAATTGTATATGACAGCATGTACAAAAGCCTCAAAGGGCATTAGACTCTTTGTGATGTGCTTAAAAGCAGATCCTCAACAGAACCCTAGGAAAGAGGGTATTGCCTTTGAGAGGAAACTCAATGCTGATGGAACATATTGAAGCCCGAGAAAGAACCCAAAACCTCATGGGTTGCTGCAAAGGGACCTCCAGTTGATCCATCTAACTTATCTGGCTTTACATGCGAATCTCCTCATTCTTCTAATGAGTCATTTGACTCCAACTATAAACTGTTCAAAAATCAGAATGGTGAAGTATTTGCTAGATATGTTGGCACTAACTACAGGAACGGTTCCCCTATGAAGAAAATCTGGGTTCCCAAGAAGTTCCTTGAAAGTCTTCAGGTGAATGTCCTCATGACACCACCTGTGAAGAATAGGAACCCCAGATCAAATTCTTCATATGGACCAAAGTCCTCATACGGACCAAATTCCTCACGTGGATCAAAGTCCTCATATGATTATCATCGTGCTAACAACTCTGTTTCGCAGGGTAGAGCTAAGGGCTATGAATATTTGCATTATTCTTCAAACCAATATGTTCATAAGTCCTCGAAGAATTTCTCTGCGTATTCATATGCTTACCCTAACCCCTCTTATGTGAAACAAAATGGTTTGGCCTCTATGCCACCATTCTCATATGGTGCTCGCAGAGTGATGAACTCTTTGCCACCCCTTCAGATGTGGGTGGTGAAGAAAAAGAACTAACCTCTTCTGCAGGGTCAGGTCTCCAGACGTGCTTTAAACGTCTGAAGAATTTGCTGGGGGCCTGACAAAATGCCTAAAAGGACGCAGGCTAATCATGATGAAATGAACTTTCATTTCACACGTCCTCCTACTGCTTATCTGTTAATACTGACTGATGAAATTCATCTGATGAACTTGATATCATATTCTTCACTGATGAAGTATATGAGATCGTAAGTTGTACTAATTCATCTGCAGGATGATCAACCCAAAGCCACTGAGTGGGTTCTCGTTAGTGGATGTACAAATCACATGACTGGTGAGAAGAATCTATTGATGGATGATCCCTTATCACCGTCTCATCTGAAGCATATCATCTTCGCTGACAAAGGCAAAAGTCAGGTATTGGGTCTTGGTAAGGTTGCGATCTCTAAGGACATACACATGGACAAAGTCATGCTTGTTGAGTCCTTAGGATACAACCTCATGTCAGTCAATGCTTTGTGATCTTGATATGGTTGTTATCTTTGGCAAGTATAGTTGTGTTGTGATTATGGAAGTCGACAATTCCAAAGCCTTCAAGGCTTTAGGAGAGGAGACTTGTATATTGTTGATTTCTCTACAGACCACAACCAGCCGTGTGTCTACTTGCAAAAGCTTCGAAGGCTGGCTATGGCATCGGCGACTTGATCACGCAGGCATGAGGAATTTGCACACGCTTGCAAAGAAGAAGCATGTCATTGGCATTGAGAATGTCAAATTCCTCAAGGATCACTTGTGTGGAGCTTGTGAAGTGGAAAATAACCAAGGCCAAGCATCCAAATAAGACTATCATGACCACTACTCGCCCCTTCGAATTGCTTCACATGGACCTCTTTGGTCCTAATCATTACTCAGTTGTCACTAATGACGATCTCTATATGGCTTTGTTATTGTTGATGATTACTCTCGCTACACATGGGTACACATTGTTACTTACAAAAATCAAGTGCAGGAAGTCTTCAAACGATTTTCCTCGAGGGCTTCAACTAACTTTGGTGTGAAGATCGACACATCAGAGTGACAATGGAACTGAGTTCAAAATTCGGTCTTGATGCCTATCTTGATGAACTTGGTATTACTCATGAGTTATCTCGCTCCCTATACTCCTCGGCAGAATGACGTCGTGGAGCGCAAGAACAGAACTCTTGTTGAGATGGCTCTCACTATGCTTGATGAATACAAAACGCCTAGTCGTTTTTGGATTGATGCAATTGATACCGCGTGCCACATCATCAACAGAGTATATCTTCACAAATTCTTCAAGAAGACTGCCTATGAACTCCTCAACGACAAGAAACCCAATGTAAGTTATTTCAAAGTCTTGTGCTAAATGCTGGATTAGAGATCCTCATCACAACTCTAAATTTGCACCGAAAGCACATGAAGGTTTTATGCTTGGTTACGGAAGGACTCGCACACCTACTGTAGTCTTCAACATCGCTCTTCACAAGATTGTTGACTTTGAGATGTGCGGTTCGATGAAACTAATGGCTCGCAAAGAGAGCACCTACCTTTATGTTAGATGAACCAGCACCGAGGAATCTATCAAGTTCAAGGCAACTTAGGATGTCATTCCCATCAAGAATCAGTGAAGAATTCATTCCAAAGACGTGAAGAACGCCGAGTGATGCACTCAAGATAATGTCAAGACAATGGTGCCGAGGAAAATGATCAAATTCCTCGACGACAACCAGCTCATCCTCGCTGCAAAAGAAGTACAAGTTGACAAGATCATCGATGACATTGAAGCGCCAGTCCTCTCACACGCCAAAAGCTTCACATTTATCTAAATTTTGTGGGCACTATGCTTTTGTCTCTATAACAGAGCCCACTAAGGTAGATGAAGCATTTCTGGAGCCTGAGTGGATTCAGGCCATGCAAGAAGAATTACATCAGTTCGAGCTCAACAATGTTTGGGAACTGGTCAAACGTCCAGATCCTCGCAAGCATAATATCATTGGCACAAAGTGGATCTACCGCAACAAGCAAGATGAAAATGGCCTTGTGGTGAGGAATAAGGCACGACTTGTAGCTCAAGGCTACACACAGGTTGAAGTAATTGATTTCGATGAAACTTTTGCACCTGTTGCTAGACTTGAGTCCATTCGCATATTACTCGCCTATACTAACCATCACAATATCACTTTATATCAAATAGATCTGAAAAGTGCATTCCTCAATGGTAAGCTTGAGGAAGAAGTATATGTTGCTCAACCCCCAGGTTTTGAAGATCCAAAGAATCCCGACAAAGTCTTCAGAATCAACAAGGCCCTCTATGGTCTCAAACAAGCCCCATGGGCGTGGTATGATACATTGAAGGAATTCTTCGTGAAGAATGGCTTCACACCCGGTTCACTCGACCCTACTCTCTTTACTAAATCATATGATGGTGAACTGTTTGTGTGCCAAATATATGTTGATGATACTATCTTTGGCTGTATCGACCAACGTTATAGTGATGAATTTGCCTATATGATGAGTGAAGAATATAAATGTCTATGATGGGAGAGTTGAAATTCTTCTTAGGTCTTCAAATTCATCAACAACACAATGGCATATTCATATCTCGTGAGAAATACCTCAAAGATGTCCTCAAGAAATTCGCATGCAAGATTGCAAAGGCGCTAAAATTCCTATGCCCACAAATGGCCATCTATGCATCGATGAAAATGGTATTGACTTGATCACAAGGTATACCGCCCATGATTGGTTCTCTATTGTACTTATGTGCATCTAGGCCAGATATAATGCTTAGTGTTTGCATGTGTGCCCGATTTCAAGCTACATCAAGGAATCACACCATAAGGTGTGAAGCATATTCTTCGATATCTAGCTCACACACCAACACTAGGATTATGGTATCCCAAGGGCTCTACTTTTGATCTCATTGGATATTCTCGACTCGACTATGCTGGTGATCGTGTGGACTGCAAGTCAACATCTGGTACTTGTCATTTCCTCGGACGATCTTTGGTCCGTTGGTCCTCAAGAAACAGAGCTGTGTATCACCGTCTCATCGCGGAAGCTGAATACATTGCTGCTGGCTCGTGTTGTGCTCAATTGCTGTGGATGAAGCAAACTCTCAAGGACTACGGCATCAACGTGAAGAATGTGCCTCTCTACTGTGAAAATGAGAGTGCCATCAAGATTGCTCACAACCCAGTTCAGCACTCGAAGACAAAGCACATTCAAATTCGTCATCATTTTCTTCGTGATCATGTGTTGAAGGGTGACATCTCCATCGAGCATGTGAAGACTGAAGAACAGCTAGCCGATATCTTCACTAAGCCCGTGGATGAGAAGAGATTTAGCAAGTTGCGGTGTGAGCTAAATATCTTAGAATCTTTGAACGTTCTTTGAAAAGGACACACATCCTGACACTTATGCAAAATTGATGACTTAGATGTGCAACACATGAAGAAACATTTTTCTTCAATCAATGAAGAATAACACTCTAAGTGTGAAGAAATTAATGAAGAATTTGATTCTTAGAACCCTACGACAATTGTACGCGGTGTCTGAAATCATCATTCTTATATGGTGGGTCACGCCACCACCAAAGTTGAAAATCTTCAATTTGAGTTTTTCCCCAGTTTTGAAATTCTTCAGTTTTTCAAATTCTTCAACTTTGCAAAATCTTCACTGTTTCCGCCTTTTTCTTCATTGGCATTGGCATATATATATATATATATATATATATATATATATATATATATATATATATATATATATATATATATATATATATATATATATATGGGTTTATGTCCTCTACAGATTCACTTATGGCTATTTCTCCAAGTCGCTTTTCGCTAAGTGAATGTGATCGACCCTTCCCCTCTATGCTATACTCAACCCAATCTATTCACAAATTCTTCATGTGCGTTCTATTTGAAACTCGCTCAAAATCTTCTTTGTGTCCTTGTCACCTAAAGAAATTGCGAACTAAACTTTAAAACTGATCTTATCCAAACTTTCGGTTTTGCCGCTCAAACCGCTCCGCATCCCACGATGCATTATTTTACCCACCCACGATCAGACACGATCTCCACTACACAAGACGTGGGTGACACATGTCGTGAGAAGGAGAATGGTCAGGGCATGTTCGTCCCTAAATCTTGAGCGATCAGTTTTCACCGCTCTATAAATACCCTCTCTCCATCCTCACTTCTTTTACTCCGCCGACCTCTCTCCCGCCGAGCTCCTCAAACCCTAGCGCGCTGCTACTCCATCGTCAGCCGGTGAGGAAGAGCTTCGCTGCCTCGACCTCGTCGCCGACGACTCACGCCGATCATGGAAATCCTCACTCCGCCCGCCAGAGCTGTCTTCCTCCGCCAAGTTACGGCGTGGAAGATCCGAATGCAGACGAGCTTCACATCTACAACACCCAGTTCGTCGTGTTCTTCATTTAGGGTAAATAAAAGTTACTTTTACTGCCCTCGTTGACCCAAATCTTACACTACAAAACTTCAAAGGTGTTTTATTCTTCAAATCCTCACACACAAACACCTCACTAGTTATATGTTCTTGATTCATTTCTCTAAGCAATAATTTTCTTCAAGATTCCTCAATTGTGTGGATCCTCGATCTGTACAACTCTGGAACCTAAGACAAAGAACGCTTAGTGAAATTCTTCAAGGCTCATTTGGTCAAAATCCTCAAAACTTGTTCTTTTGAAAACCTTCCGAGAACGATATGACCTCTCCAAATTCCTCGCAACTATACTCTGTTCACAGGTACTCATGTCCGCCGCTGAATCACTAGGTTCTCATCAACTTAACTCATTTGCAGCGCTCCTCAAGAAAAGTTGCATACTTCTTCAGAGAATTGTTTGTTCAAATTCCTCACCAAGAATATAGCGTATGAAAGAAGCCACGTAAAGGAGGAAAGAGGCCCGAGGTCATGACCGCGCTTGAAATCCTCGAGGAAATTTATGCTGATTATTGCACACTGATGAAGCCGAGTTCGCAAAGAGAACAAAATCAGCGCAAGGTGCACATCCAAAGGATTGAAAGGAGATGGGCACGGGAATGGAGGAGTACCGATATGTAACTCCAAAGTACATGAAGAAATTCGACTCAATCCTCCATGCCCAAGAGCTCCATTGGCACTGCCAAGAAGTCGACCCCACCAAAGATCAAGCGTGGTGAGGACTTTCCAAGAATGGGCCAAGCGCCAAGCCAAGTTGGCAAGACAAGCCAATGAGGCAAAGGAGGAAATTCAATGAGGACTCACATCGCTGCCGCCATCGAGGCATCCGCTCAAGCCAAGAAAATCTATGGCAAAGAAGCCCGCACACAAGCCAAGTGCTTCACCAACAAGGCCCTCACGCCTAAGTTCTCAAGATTGCCCTCACGGCCAATTCCTCATGCTGCCCTGCTCCTCCAAAATCCTCGGCTCCTTCAAAGTCCTCAAGAGCTCCTCTCAAGTCCTCAGCAGTTCGACAAAGTCCTCAAGACTTGTGCATCCGCCACGTGCCAAAGGATCAGAGGCTTATCCATTGCCTCTTGTGTCTCAAAGAAGTTCCTCACCTGCACCAAAGTCTTCATCCGCCCGACTCTGCTGAAGACTAAGGCCCCACTGGACGATGTCCTCGCCAAGTCCCAAGAAGAAACAGTCGCCTTCCAAGAGCCATCTCAAGATGATGAGGCTGGTGATGATGAACTTATGGAAATCATCGAGATCGCCAAGAGAGGGTCTAGAGCCAAAGGCACATCTGTACATCGCTGTTGATCCGAGGAAAATCCTCGATTATATTGATCTCTCGCACAAGGATCCAAACACTCCTATGCCTGATTTTCATCGACTCGGACAAAGTCATATGTCTGACCCATTTCATCATCAAGAGAAATGGAAGTTTGAAAAGGCAAGAGAGATCAAGAAAGCTCAATACGAAAGGAGAAGTTTCAAGAAAACATTGTCGAATGACACCGAGGAACTTCTCAAGGTCTAGAATGAAATCCAAGCCCTCAAAGAAAACTTCGATGCTTATTATGCTGATTGGCAAGGGCCAAGGTCGATTCACAACTCGACGAAGAAGTTCACCAATGTTGCTGCCCCAACGCAACATGAAATTCCTCAGCTAGAGCCTCACCAGCCGATCGAAGAACATGCCAAGACCGCTGATGAAGTTCAGGCTCTGAAGAAAATGCCGCCAGGCTGATGATCCCATTCCACCGCCGAAGACATTGCTGTGGCATCCACTAGTGGTGCGCCTTAAGAAATCGAACAAGTCAGGTAATCGCATCAGTTGCCATACCGAGGAAAATCAACCAGATTCCTTAGCTCCTCCCGCGCCAACACCAACTCCAATTCTTCCATCCGCCTCGATGTGTAGAAGACCAAGGCTGCAGAACGAGCTGCTGTGAAGAAAAGGAAAGCATCACCGCGCCAAATTCTTCTACCGCTAAGAAAATGAAGCCAATGACCAGCTCCCTTGAAAATCCTATTGATGCTGTTCCACTTCTCAATTCCATCAAAGGACCTTGTTCCTTTGATGAAGATTATGTGATCCCAAGCGGATCTGATGAAGAAAATCATTCTGCTGCTTCGTCAGAGCAGATTGATGAAGAAATTGAAGTGGAAGCAATCCCTTCAACCCCAATCATTTCCTCGCCTATGCCTCAGTTCACAACTGAAGAGGCCCGTGTTGAGGAACTTGAAGAAGATGTGGATATTGGAAGCACAACGCCAGTGATGAACGATGACTTTTGGGAAAGTCAGCATCCAAATTCTCCACTCTTCACCCCAATCCAACAGATACCTCAGTCTGTCGGAACACGGGTTCCGGCGGACCCTTAAGGTTCGAACTCTGGGGTGCGCACGGAGATCCAACCCTCCACCGTCTCGTTCTTCGCCGAATCGCAGGGACCTAAACTACAAACAAGAACAACACAAGAGACGCAAGATTTATACTAGTTCGGGCCACCGCCAGGTGTAATACCCTACTCTAGTTTGTGGTGTGTGGATTGCCTCTAGGGATGATGAAGAATAAGACAGGAAGAACAGCCTCATGAGGGTCTGTTCTTGGTGGGTGTGATGAACTGCTAAGTGGTGCCCCGTCGCTCTAGCTTGAGGAACGGGTTTCAATCTCTCTCTCTGGATTCCGAATGCTCGATCCCCTCTACTCTGAGTGTGGCTACCCCTATTTATAGGCGAAGGCCCTGGGCCTCTTCCCAAATATTGAGCGGGAAGGGTGCCAACAATTTGCCATTTTGAAGGGGAACAGCGGGTACACTTATCCTGACTAAGTTGGTCTTCGCCTGCCAAAGGCTCTGGTGATGACGCCTGCTTGGGCTCCATGATGACTGCATTCCAGCCGTTGGGGCTGGTCTTGATCTTGTTGCACCGAAACGGATGCCTTTGCTTGATGCCCTTGCCTGCGCTTGCCCCCTTTGCACCAAAGAGGAAAGGTGGACACTGCGCGGCTGGCACCCGACTGGCGCCCTTGGTCGTCATGGCTTACTTCACGGGCACCTCGCGAGGTACCCCGCCTTGAGTTCTCCGCCTCATGAGCAGCCCGACGAGGCCGTGCTCGAGGAAGCTCTTGGTCGTCCGCCTCAAGAAGGCTTGGCCTCGCGAGGGTCTTGAGCTTGTGTTGATGAAGATGGGCCGCCTGGGCCTCCTTTGAGCCACGCCGTAGGCCGCAGTGCAAGTCTGGGACCCCTGTTCCTGAACGCCGACAAGAGCCCCGGGTTACGACGCGCCGGACTTGGCCGTGCAGAGAGGCGAAGGGCAAGCGCGAAGGGTTGTGGGCCCTAATAGCCTGTGGCCTTGGGCGCCGCGTGGCGGTTGATTGGACGTGGGCGCTTATGCAACCACGCGGGTTGATAATGGAGCGGCATCTTGCTTGCCTCCTTTACTTTCTCCGATTGCTGCTCAGATCCCCTTTCTTGCGCCTCTCCTTCCCGCTTCCAAGACCTTCAGATCCACTCCGCCTGCGTTCTAGCCACCATGGCTCGTCAAACCCCGCCGAGCTCGGTATAATCCTGCCTTTGACCCGCTGAACGTGTCGTGGCAAGTAGCCTTGCCTCGATAAGCGCTGGTGGCGGAGCTGCAGGCGCCGCCGAACGGCGGTGTTCAAGGTCGGCTCCTCCGCCTCGAGGGTCGGGGAGTACCTTCTACCCGTTCTTCATGGGCGCCATTATTGCTGGTCTGCCGCCTACCTTCTCTCGAAGTTCTTCTTCTCCGCCCTTCACCATTACAACATTCACGCCTGCACCTCCATCCCAACTCCGTCCTTCTCTCGCAATCTTCGCCTACTATTGTGAGGCTCATGTTGGGGTGAAGCCCTCGTGGCCTTGCTGCACCACTACTTCTTCCTCCGATTCTCCTGTGGTCCCGTCTCCACAGGCGCTGAAGCTTCATCGTGACACGGCGGAGCCATTGCCATTTCAAACACTTGGAAGCGGGTTGAGGGCTTCAGGAGCAAGTGGGTCTTGGTGGACGCCGGGCGGATCCACCCTCGACTGATCCTGCCCACGGAGCCCGCCGAGAGCTCCGACGACTGGTCCCGGACGAAGATTCGGGATCCTCGCGCGAAGCTGGTGCTGGAGAGGATGGACGCAGATCTGAAGCCGGACGATGCGGCGGCGGCGAGGCTGACTGCAAGGCTGTTCTTCGAGGGAGTTCCTGAGCACCAAGCGGCTCCGCCCGCCAAGATCGCCCGATGTGGAGGCCTAACCCGAGGATCTGGTGACGGTCCTCCAATCCTTGGTAGGGGGCGATGTGGCGAGACCGGAGGGCACCCCCGCGCCCCTGTTTCTTCGCGAGGATTGGGAGCAGGTTGTGGGGTCCATGCCCGCCTTCAATGGGGACGGGCTCGTGCCCGCGGAGGCTCCGGAGGACCTGGTGGACGTGCCCTCTTCCGACTCCAGCGAAGAGGTGGAGGAGAGGGAGCCAGGAGAGGGGGTTGATTCGGGGGCGGAGTCAAGGGCTCCCTCCCTGCGGCGCAGGCCCCGCGTTCTCCGCCTCCCCGAAAGTGACGACGACGAAGATGAGGATGAGCGGGGAGGCAAAAGCCTGCCCCCGGTCCCGAAGAAGGACTGGACTGGCTGGTCCTCTGGGTCCGCCCTGCCCCGGGCGATCCATGACGCGCCTCGCCGCCTCCCTGGTCCCCTTGAAGCCGATCCCTGCAGCCGGCTCTCGGGCTTCAAGTATGGCCGGAGGCTGCTCGAGTCCACTAGAGACGACCTGTAAGTGCCCGCCTCCTGTCTTGATTATTGCTTTGTTGACGAGATCTGATGTCCACGCTCTTCGGTCAGGCTGGCGCCTGTGGCGAAGAAGCTGAAGGGGGCTCCTGAGGCCCCATCCGTGGTGGTGCCTTTGCCCGAAAAGGAAGATGACCCCGACGCCCAGGCCTCTCCTGCCCGGGCGTCCTCACGAGGCCTGGCTGAGCCTGCTGGGGCGAGCTCAGCCCCCTTGTCCCAAGGGACTCCCGAGGCGGCCTTGCTGGGCGCAGCCTCCACCGTCGTCATGGCACCGCTGGTTCCGCCTCAGGGCGCAGTGGTTACGCCGCCGCCAACTCCTCCTACTCCGCCAACTGTTGTCTCTCCGACTCCTCCCGCGGTCCTGGAACGCGCTGCTGCTGAACTGGACCGGCTGCGGCAGGATGTTCTGGGCGCCGACCCTCGCTTGGTGGCCGGGCGCCTGGAGCTGGCCTCTGGCTGGATTCATGCCGACGCTTTGATTCGGGCGGCGCTGGTCTAGGCTTCGATGGCCTGTGACGAGGATAAGCAGGCTGTTCGCGAGGCGAAGGCGGCCCGCGATGCTGCCCTGGGGGAGGCAGCCAACATCCGAGGTCGCTGCGAGACGCTGGAGGGTGAGCTGAAGGGCCTGCAGAACCAGCTCGCCGAGGAGGCTCGCCTCCGCCAGGAGCAGGAGGAAGGCATGAAGGCTCGCGAGGCGCCATCAAGGACCGGGAGGCTGTTGAAGAAGCGCCATGACCGCCTTGACGCTACCGGGCAGGAACCGGAGGCGAGGAAGGTCGAGCTGGACACCAAGGCGCTGGTTCGGCTGAAGACCGCGTGGCCTTCATGGATATGGAGGTGAAGGCTCGTGTCCCGCCGAGGGAGCTTTATGACAGCGGCCCGAGAGCCCATCGCCGGGCGCGGAGGACGGCCCCGCCAAGCTGCTTTCCTTCCGATCCGCGCTTGAAGATGTCTCCCTTGGTCTTGGCCCCACGGCTGAGGCCGAGCGCGGGTCTTGTCTTCTGCGGCACTGACGCGGATCCTCACCCACATCTATCTTCGCGACCCCAGCGTCGACATGGATAGCCTGCTGGAGCCGGCGAGCGGCGAGCACGTAGCTGCCGCTGCCGAGGCTGTGAAGGGTCGTGCGGAGGCTCTGTTGGGGAAGTTCCGGGCCTTCAGCACCAAGCCGAAGCGAGGCGCTGCTGGCCCTGCTGCTTCACGAGGCGAGCCCACTCCGCGCCGCTCCGCCGCCGACAAGTGACTGCCAGGCTCCTGCCTTGCTTTTAATTCCTGCACATGTATCATGCCTCGGGAGGCGTTTAAACTTATGCTTGGTACTGCGATAACAGTGTGGACTGTAATATTTGCTTTTGAATTCCTTGAAATTTGTGCTTCCTACTTGCTTATGTTCTACGCCGGCAGAGCCTGCCTCACAGATACCTCAGCCGCCGTTAGCCCCGATCGGAAACCAGGACGGGACCAAGGGGTGAGGGGCTACGTGACAAGTTAGTCTCCTGAGTCGCGATGCTCAGGAGTCCCCCTTGGCGCACGAACAGCAAGTAGGGAGGTGAGGCGCGGGCGGATCCATAGTTCTACGTCGGCAGGGCCCGGCCCCGCGCATACCCCAACCGCCGTTAGCCTTTCGGAACTAAGGGGTGAGGGGCTACGTGACCAGTTAGGTTCCTGAGTCGCGATGCTCAGGAGTCCCCCTTGACGCTCAAACGGCATGCGTACCTTCGCTCCGCTCGGGGAGTGGCGTGCAACGAACTAGGCCCGAGGGGCCTGGCTGGGTGGCGTGCATCTGGGCGTGACCCAGGCGCAGCCCCCGTGCCCAGCCCCCTCGCGCGGCGCTCCCGAGAGGAGGCATTGCGACGAGGCTAGACACTGAGCTCTGGGCTCCCTGAGGTTGACGCGGCCCGGAGGCCACCCTCAGTTGTTTATCACCAGCGCGGATCATAGCGCTTCTGCATGCGTACGGGCATAGCTGCTCCTTGGCAGTGTCGTCGCCAACAAGGAGCATGGTGCTTCCACTCGAACGGGAGGGGCTCCCCCGGAGGAGCCCCTGGGCGATACAGCCCCACCCGACACGTGGCTGGCACGGTAGGGCTAGACGAGGTGTATCTGGCACCCGTGAGCTAGCTGGACTCACGAGGCCCTACCTCAAGGCGGGTTGCGCTGGCTCGGGCCTTATCTTCGAGTGTGTTCTGCAAAATGGCTAGATGCCGGTGCTCACGCCTTCAGTCCCGGCTCGGCTGGTCTCTACTGTCGCCGGCATGCCAGTCGTGATGCCATGGACAAGACCAGAGGGTGAGGGCGGAGAGCCGGTAGGAGCCCCTGAGTCGCGATGCTCGTGCACCCCCCTTTAACGCTGCATAAGCTGGATTAGACGACACAACTCCACGCCCTCGGGTCCCGGCTCGGCTGGTCTCTACCGTCGCTGGCAAGCCGTGTCGCGATGCCATGGACAAGACCAGAGGGTGAGGGCCGAGAGCCGGTAGGAGCCCCGAGTCGCGATGCTCGTGCACCCCCTTTAAGGCGCAAGCTGGTCGGAGGCAACAACTCTACGTCTCGGTCCGGCTCTCGGCTGGTCTCACCGTCGCTGGCAAGCCAGGTCGCGATTCCATGGACAAGACCAGAGGGTGAGGGCCGGAGAGCCGGTAGGAGCCCTGAGTCGCGATGCTCGTGCACCCCCTTTAACGCATAAGCTGGATTGGATGACTAAACTCACGCCCTCGGTCCCGGCTCTCGGGCTGGTCTCTACCGTCGCTGGCAAGCCTGGTCGCGATGCCATGGACAAGACCAGAGGGTGAGGGCCGGTGAGCCGGTAGGAGCCCTTAGTCGTGATGCTCAGGCACCCCCCTTTAACGTGCAAGATTTCGCCACCCAGGAGAAGGCACCAAATAACAAGCATGGTGGAGCATAATCCTAAGGAAAACACATGAGGATACATGCACTGGATCGGCCCGAGCGGCTTGGGATGATGCAGCCCGAGGGCGCCCAATAGAGTAACCTAAGGACATGAAATAAAGGGATACATGCCGCAGGACGGACTCCACGCGCCGGGAATAATGCGCCTCAAGGCGCCCCACCGGAAATAAAACTTAAAGATGTCACCGGTGATGTTGGGGATGAAGGGTTGTTGATGTAGCAGACTCGGTGGGCTGCGAGCGCCGATCCTCACGAGCCCCCAGGCTCAGGGGCCTCGGGAGGCTCCGGAGGCGGTGGCGGCCCCTCACGGGCCATCTCCAACTCCGCCAGGGCTGCGGCGTGCCTGACCTCAGGAGCCCCCAGGATGGTCCTCATGAGACGCTGGTGTCCAGAAGCAAGATTTGGCAGGCCATAAGGCATGCGACGTAGCTGTGGGCGGGCCTCGAACGCCCCACTCGCGAGGGCCGAGGCGCCTTGAGATGCGGCTTGGTTGAGCCCCTGCACGCCGATGCAGACGCGCAGCCCACCATCCTCGCCTGGATGGGAGGCCACAGCTGGTAGGCGGCGGCTGCCCTCATGACCCTTGACTCAGAATTCCCTGAATGGCCTTGCTGATGAACTCTGGGGTTCTGTCCTCCCGGTCTTGCTCTCGCTATGGAAACGTGCTTCAAACACGCCCACGTGGTGCCCAAGCGCCTCGAGACCTTGGCGAGGTCGGTGGCCCTCCAGGGGAGAGCCCCCGAGCCCTGCCTAAGGAGGGCGCCGGGCGCGCTTTCCTATGCAATGGAAGGAGGCTCCCCCTGGCCCGGCACGGGCCGTGAGGGGCCTGTCCCTTGATGAGCCGGGCCGGTCGATGTCTTCTTCTTCTTGGGTGCTGCCTCGGGAGGCGTCCTGCTGCTGTGGTCTGGGTCTTCCAGCGATGCGGCCTAAAAGCTCGCTCCAAGGAGCACACTGCATCTCTCTCTTCACAGGGCACCGTGATGACCCCGCCGCTTCCTGGCATCTTGAGGATGATGTAGCCATGGTGGGTCATGGCCATGAACTTGGCCAACGCTGAGTACCCGAGGATGGCGTTGTACGGAAGGCGAATGTGGGCGATGTCGAAGTCGATGAGCTCGGTATGGTAGTTGTCGCGGGCCCCGAAGGTGACAGGAAGGCGGACCTGCCCGATCGGGACCGTGGAGCCGTCGGTGACTCCGGAGAAGGGCTTGGTTGGCTGAAGCTGGCTTTAGGGCACTTGAAGATTGTTGAAGGTCTCCACGGACAGGACGTTGAGCCCTGCTCCGCCGTCGATGAGGGTCTTGGTGACCAGCACGTTGCTGATGATTGGGGAGCAAAGCATTGGGAGGACTCCGGCTGTGGCTGTGCACTTGAGCTGATCCACTGAGCTGAACATGATGGCGCATGCCGACCACCTGAGAGGGCGCGTGGACTCGAGCTTGGGGAGGACTTCATTCACTTCACGGGCGAACTGCTTGAAGATGCGGTGGGAGGCTGGGGCTTGGGCTCCGCCCAGGATGCAGGCAATCGCGCGCGCTTCCTGGAAGCGCCCAGCCCCCTCGTCCTGATGACGGTCTTCGATTCTCCTTGGTGGCGGCGGCAGCGGAGGGAGGCTCATGCCCTTGCGGACGATCCTCACGAGGCTGATCCTCCAGCCCCCCTCGCGAGGTGGGTCTTGCCGTCCTCGCGAGGTTGGTCGCGCCACCTTGGCGCTGGCCATGGTCTTCCCAGCGCCCTGCATTTCTTCCTCCTCCTCGTCAGAGTCCCGGTCATCGCTGCCTTCAGGCGTCGCCGACCCTTCCTCACAAGACGCCCGGAGCTCTTGACATTCATTGGTGTTGTGGGTGTGGAGGTCGTGGTACACGCAGTACCGGCTGCCCTTGGAAGACTCGGGCTGATCTCTGCCCCGCTTGGTGTCTGGTTCGGCCGCGAGTATGGCAGCCCACTTGCGCTTTATGTCCTTGGCCTTGGACTTCTTCTCTTCAGGATCCGCGGCAGGAAGCTCGAGGAGGGAGAGGCGCCCCTCCTCAGCCCTGGCGCACTTGGTCGCCAAGTTGAACAGCTCCAGGGAGGTGCACAGATCTTCATGCATCACCAGCTCCTCCTTCATCTTGACGTCATGCACGCCGTCGGAGAAGGCTGAGATGATGGCCTCCTCCGTCACCCTGGGGATCTTGAGGCACGCGTTGTTGAAGCGCTGGATGTACTTTTGCAGGGTTTCCCCTGGCTGCTGCTTGATTCGGCGCATGTCGCTCACGGCGGGTGGCCGGTCGCGAGTACCTTGGAAGTTGGCGATGAAGCGGTACGCATCTCGCCCAGAAGAGATCGTGCTCGGTGCTAGATTCAGGAGCCAAAAGGGCTCCGTCCTGAGCGCCATGGGAAACCAGTTCGCCATGACCTTTTCATCTCCGTTGGCAGCCTCGATGCCCAGCTCGTAGAGCTGGAGGAACTCCGTAGGGTCTGCCGTGCCGGAGCGGGGAGCGCTCGGGCAGCTTCTTGCGGGCGAGGAACTTCTTGGCAGCTCTGCTCCTGCCACGCCGGCGCCTGGCGGAGCGGGTTCCGCCAGGCGCGCGCTTGGGGCCAGGGCGCCGCCTTGAAGAGGAGGCGGCCGAGGCGCCCGGAGTTTATCCCTGGGCGGGTGCGGTGCAGCAAACGGACGGCGCGGGTCGCCACGCAGCACGGACGAGCTCGGCGACGCGGTCGAGCTATTCTTCGAGACGCTATCGACGGGCGGTAGCGCAGAGCTCGCTGGTCGCGATGAGTGCAGCTCGGGTTTCATGCCGCGCTGGGCGCGCGCGATGAAGAACCAGCGGGTGAGCGGCGGCGTGGCGGTGCGGCCGCCCCGCCATGGACGGGTGCTGGACGACGCTTGTTGCTCGTTTCGCCAGCCGGTGGCGGTGTTGATGGCCGGTGACGGGGAACGACGAGGACGTCCGCCGACGGGGGCCCTCTGGGCGACGTGGGAAGCGAGGGCAGCTCGGCGCTCGGTGCGAGCCCGACGAGCGTCAGACATGGTGGCGGTGGTCGGGGAAGAACGAGGCGACGAAAGGCATATTCCGGCGCACCTCTACCTGGCGCGCCAAATGTCGGATCACGGGTTCCGGCGGACCCTTAAGGTTCGAACTCTGGGGTGCACATGGAGATCGAACCCTCCACCGTCTCGTTCCTCGCCGAATCGCAGGGACCTAAACTACTAACAAGAACAACACAAGAGACGCAAGATTTATACTAGTTCGGGCCACCGTTGTGGTGTAATACCCTACTCTAGTTTGTGGTGTGTGGATTGCCTCTAAGGGCTGATGAAGAATAAGATAGGAAGAACAGCCTCATGAGGGTCTGTTCTTGGTGGGTGTGATGAACTGCTAAGTGGTGCCCGTCGCCTAGCTTGAGGAACGGGTTTCTCTCTCTCTCTCTCGATTCAATGCTCGATCCCTCTACTCTGAGTGTGGCTACCCCTATTTATAGGCGAAGGCCCTGGGCCTCTTCCCAAATATTGAGCGGGAAGGGCGCCAACAATTGGCCATTTTGAAGGGGAACAACGGGTACACTTATCCCGACTAAAGTTGGTCTTCGCCGCCAAAGGCTCGTGATGACGCCGCTTGGGCTCCACGATGATCGCATTCCAGCCGCTGGGGCTGGTCTTGGTCTTGTTGCACCAAACGGATGCCTTTGCTTGATGCCCTTGCTCGCGCTTGCCCCTTTGCACCATAGAGGAAAGGTGGGCGCGCCTGCTGGCTGGCGCCCGACTGGCGCCCTTGGTCGTCATGGCTTACGTCACGGGGACCTCGCGAGGTACCCCGCCTTGAGTTCTCCGCCTCCTCATGAGCCAGCCTGACGAGGCCACGCTGAGGAAGCTCTTGGTCGTCCGCCCCGCGAGGCTTGGCCCCTCGCGAGGGTCTTGAGCTAGTGTTGATGAAGATGGGACGTCCTGGGCCTCCTTTGAGCCACGCCGCAGGCCGCAGGCAGGCAAGTCCGGGGACCCCCGTTCCCAGAACGCCGACACAGTCCCCTGCTCCAACTGTTCAAATGGGCTCTGAAGAAACTCATCCCACTTCATCTCTCCATGAAGAAATTCCAGCCACTAGTGCTGATGAACCTGCTGCTTCGATCCTCGGGATCGCACTGTTGAGGAACAAGAAATTCTCACCAAGAACCTGAGATTGCGATTCCCGAGGTCGTGATGCAACTCATCGACACTCCACCGCCAAAGCCAAAGGATCCCTTCTCAACAAAGCAAAAGTTCAAGGCTAATGACTTCTTCAATGCGAGCACGATTCTTCATCGACATAATCCATATGATTCTGCTGCGCGATAAGGAAGAGGCGTTTCGGACTGCCACCAAGAAAATTTCTATTGCTCGGTGCTCTTCAATAAAGACAAAGTCTTCGATCATGCTCATATTCCTCATGTGGACATGGAGTCACCGCCAAAGCTTCGAGCCACCCTCGGTGTTCATCATGACGAGGACCTCTGAATTTCTGACCGATATTCTGTGGACTAGAATGAAGAACTCATTCTTCAATTCTATGCAACGCTGCACATCACCGGAGACGTCAAGACGTGAACTCATGGGTGTTAGATCGATGTCCGAAAACACTCACTACAAGGCACCAAAGAATCGCATTGCTTCGTGCTCTACCACTCGGCCCTCCACTTGACGGTGCTCGTTGTATCTACAACGAACCGAACTTTCAAATCACTATATGAAAGTGCCGATGAAGCCTTTGAAGCCAAGGCAGGCCCCAAGAACCAAATTCCTCGTCAAGGAATTATTGTATGTGCCTCGGACTGGCTATCGGATTCTGATGAAGACAATGAGTCCTATTAAAGGCCATGACTCAAATGATGAAGAAGTTGTTGGCATCATGAAGAATATGCTTTTCAATATCATTCATGGCGCTCTCGTCAACTTCCATGATTTCTTCATGAGGACTCGCAAACATTGCTATGTCACCATTTGAGCTGAAGCCTTATGCGCCTTGGATAATGAGATTCATCAGAACAAGGTCTTCACTCAATTACAAGGCTGATACTCTAAACCACTGCAGCTACTTGCCCCCGATTGAAGTCCTCAACGGACATTTACCTCGGTGATGACAAGGGCAAGGCTACTGCTGTGATCGATGAAGGCATTCGTCCATTGATGGACAGTTTCAAAGCAGCATCCTACTCCACCAATGATGACTCGCCACACATGACTCTCGCCGCAAATACCTCACCAAGCAAAGTCCTCAAGCTACAAAGACCTGTGGTGATGATCGATCCTGAGTTACTCCTCGCCTTCATCGAAGGTTGATCGCAATCATAAATGGGTCAAGCGCCGCTTGGTTTAATTCTTCACAACATGACCTCTACACACAATGCGGTGAAGAAAACCACTACTACCTCCATGAAACCTTCAAACGCACTGGCTGTTCTTTCAAATCTCTACAAAGGCGGAAGAACTCGACGACAATGGGACTCAAGGAAGAATTTGACTGGTCTGCACCTCCTCCAAGAAATACAAGAAGGTCAAAGTTCCTTCCTTGGTGGCTAGCTCCTATTCTTCATCGCGCGACACCGATGAAAATGTAGACTTGGACGACACCGCTGGCAGGCCCTACTACAACAACCGACCCTAACAACGCTGGCGCCCTTCTTCAATTTGAAATTCTTGTAGGCGTTAGTCCTCGCCGATCCTTTTGGTCATTCGATGACAAAGGGGGAGAAATTTGAGTTAGTCTTCAAGCGGGTCTATTATATGGGCAATTTATTTTTTCTAAGTTACAACTCTCGTTCTTCTGAAACTTTTATTGGATCGAGTTGTAATCTTAAACCCGATGGTGCTTTGATACTTATGATGCACTATGCTCCTGCACTATGCTCTGATACTAGCTCTGATTCTCTTGAGCTCTGACACTCTTGATGCGTTATTTTGCATGCTTGTTCCTCATTAATGTTATCGCACGCATGCTGAATTTCATCAAGCACCATATTTCATCATGCATTTCAAATTCTTCATACTATATGTCAAATGTGTGTATGAAGTACAAGATATAGGGGGAGATCTCCATGATTCAACTCTTCAAATGTGCATTGCCTCAAAAGCAAATTCCTCACTATGCACATCTTCAGCGGGAGTTCTTCTATATCTTGCAATCAAATTCCTCAATATCAGTATTTACACTTCATATGTTTATCCCCGTTGAAAACTTAACCTATATTGTCATCAATCACCAAAAAGGGGGAGATTGTAAGTGCATCTAGTGCCCCTTAGTGATTTTGGTGTATTGAAGACTTATAGGTTAAGGAACTAATGCATTTGTGAGTGTACACAAGTCTATAAGTCTATGAGGAGTTTGATATTTACATAGAAAGTCGACCCCTAAAAATGAAGTTCTTCGACTGAAGACTTTGATATTCTGAAGACTTTCTGAAGACTTTGAAAGTGAAAAAATTGGTGTGACCTTGAAGACTTGGTATTCGTTTGAGGAATATGAAGCGTGAAGACTTTTGTTTTCGTAGTTTCATTTTCTATTTCTTG
Source organism: Aegilops longissima (assembly GCA_021605205.1). Classification (NCBI taxonomy): domain Eukaryota; kingdom Viridiplantae; phylum Streptophyta; class Magnoliopsida; order Poales; family Poaceae; genus Aegilops; species Aegilops longissima. Next base: position 195,636,859 of record CM038680.1, on the reverse strand, counting down.
AGTCATAGGAAACACGTCATCGTTAAAGGGGTCGAGGAAATACTAAGGAAAAATTTCCATGTGATGCTCAACTCAAAATCCTACACCTACCAATTCCTTTGAGTGAAGCCTTTGAAATCTCATACAATTCAGTCAATTTCTTCAAGGATGAGACGAAGCTCTTACGGTCATTGAGGAATTTGTTCGACCGAGGAGTTAGGAATTCGCCAAAGGCGGATTGCCTACACAAGAAGGAACATGATAGCCCCGAGGAATTTGATATTCAAATTTCCGTCTGTTCTTTGTCTTCTTGGCCACCTGTCCCAAAATATCTTATCCACCTAACGGTCATATCATTGAAGGAATTTATGTCTTATCATGTCGGGCTGCTCCCTAGGCTATAAATATCCGCCCCCTACAACCACTAGCTGGTTGGCTGCTTAGAGAGAACTTGACACTTGTCATTTGAGAGCAACCCATCCTCCGAGGACTTTGAGCGAAAATCATCGAGTGAGGAAAAACCCCAAAACCAAACCCCTATAAACCCAAAGTGATTGAGCATCATCAAGAGATTGATCCTGCGTGGATCCGGCGCTTGTTACCTTTGAAGACTGTGCTTCTTCCAGACGGTTAGGCGTCATGGTCTAGAGCATCCAAGAGGAATTGTGGATCGCCGAGTGACCAAGTCTGTGAAGGTTTGGAAGTCGCCTGAAGACTTACCACGAGTGATTGGACGAGGTCTATGTGACCTTAGTTCAAGGAGAATACGGCGAGGACTTGGTGTCCTGAGCTGCGTGCTCAGCGACTGGGTGTCCGGGACTGTGTGTCCTCGAGTTCAAATACTCAGCCGCTCCAACCAGACGTACAACTGAGACAGCAGTTGGAACTGGTCTACCAAATCATTGTCTTCACCAACCTAATTGGTTCTATTTCCTCAACCCTTTCATTTCCTCATTATTGTGTTGAGTGGTTGTTCATATATGTGTTTGAAGACTTTGACTGAAGACTTTCTCAATTTCCTCAGTTCAATTTCTTCAGTCTGTTTGTCTTCATCTTGTGCTATCCTGTGTTTACGCTTTCTGTACTCTTTGTTTGTCTTCATTTCATCATGATGACCATTCCCGCATTCTCTTATGCTTACTTCTGAGTACTTATTCCGCTGCAAGTAGTACTTCGCTAAGGAATTTCCTCACCGGCAAATTCCTCAGTGAAGAATTCATAAAAATCGCCTATTCACCCCCCCCTCTAGTCGATATAACGCACTTTCAACCATCCCTTGATAGAAGAACATATCTGATTCCCTTACGAAAAGGCAAAATCTCCCAACCAGTGCGAGCGGAGAAGGATGGTAATGAAATGACCATTGATAGCTGCAGCATATGGACGGGTAGCTCACCAAAACGAGGCACTAGGTAGAATCTATATAGGTGTGCGCAACCGATGAGCGTCGGAAACCTCCTATTTGAGACATAAGGAGTTGACTTTCTAATATTTACCCCTAAGTTTATTTCCCGTGAGCTCTACGGAAGGGTGACCAAATATGCGCTCGCCGACTCTATCGTGTTAAGTTTCTCAATTTCTTCACTAAGTTTCTTTCTTGTTTTTGCGCCTAGACGGGCTGCTCATTGCAATGAGGCACTAGGTGCAATATATATAGGTGTTCGATGCGCGTCACCGGCAAGCGTTGTAAACCTCCTTTTTCTGAGCCATTTGGGGTTAAGTTTCTCATATTTAGCTCTAAGTTTATCTCTCGTGAGCTCTACGGAAGGGTCACCAAATTTGCGTTGGACGGCTCCTCGTCCGACCGAATGATACACGTGATTCTCTCGTGGCACAGACGTTTCCTAGTTCCAATTTAGAGACCTATCATGTTAAGTTTCTCAATCTTCTTCACTAAGTTTATTTTTGATTTTTGCGCCTTGCTTCAGCAGTTCCACATCGCTATTAAACCAACACCTCATGATAAGAGACCATTGCGTATATTTCAGGTCGGTACTCGCCGTTGCAAAATCTCTTAACAAACATGAGAGGAGGGGGATGGTGACCATAGGAGCATCGCGCCATTCATCGACCGAAGTATATTTGATATTCACCTGTGAACTTTTCTAGAACGCATGAAATACGTTCACACGACGAGGGTAGAGATTTGAGGGCATCGAGTCACCCATATACCGAAGGATACACGATATTTATTTGTCATCAATAGGTCGTCTATGTATAGGGTGACATTCAATCTTCCGAGCTCGTAGACATATACATACGTTGCTCACTGCAGGGACCCAGAATTCTTACCTCACGAAAAAAATCCAATCCCAGCACTTCCCTTTCATAATATATTAGACACCACTTATTACACCTAGATACATCCAATGAGGACTGAGATACCCGTGTATCTGGAGTTGCTACCAAAATCACCTCTATCGAGCTCCCTTTTAGTTAAGTCTCTCAATTTTAGCACTAATTCCTTTTTCATAACCTCTATTGAGCAGGTGATGGGAGAGGGGTGGTTCCCAAATGTGCATTGGCCATCCCTTGATAGAAGAACACATCTGATTCCCCTATGACAAGGCAAATTCTCCCGACCAGTGCCAGCAGAGAAGGATGGTAATGAAATGACCATTGATAGTTGCAGCATATGGATGCGTAGCTCACTAAAACGAGGCACTAGGTGGAATATATATAGGTGTGCGCAACCGGTGAGCATCGGAAACCTCCTATTATTGAGCCATATGGAGTTGACTTTCTCATATTTACCCCTAAGTTTATTTCCCGTGAGCTCTACGGAAGGGTGACCAAATATGCGCTCGCCGACCCTATCGTGTTAAGTTTCTCAATCTTCTTCACTAAGTTTCTTCCAGGTTTTTACGCCTAGACGGGCTGCCCATTACAATGAGGCACTAGGTGGAATATATATAGGTGTTCGTTGAGCGTCACCGGCAAGCATTGTAACCCTCCTTTTTCTGAGCCATATGGAGTTAAGTTGCTCATATTTAGCCTTAAGTTTCTCCCTCGTGAGCTCTACGGAATGGTCACCAAATTTGCGTTGGAGGACTCCTCGTCCGACCGAATGGTACAAGTGATTCTTCCGTGGCACACGAGCGTTGCCTAATTCCAATTTCGAGCCCTATCATGTTAAGTTTCTCAATCTTCTTCACTAAGTTTGTTTTTGATTTTTGCGCCTTGCTTTAGCAGTTCCACATGGTTATTAAACCAACACCTCATGATAAGAGACCATTGCATATATTTCAGGTCGGTACTCGCCGTTGCAAAATCTCTCAACACACATGAGAGGAGGGGGATGGTGACCATAGGAGAAGCGCGCCATTCATCGACCGAAGTATATATGAAATTCACCTGCGAAGTCTTTTCTAGAACGCATGAAATACATTCACACGACGAGGGTTGAGATTTGAGGGCATCGAGTCAGCCATATGCCGAAGGATACACGATATTTGTTTGTCATCAGTAGGTCATCTATGTATAGGGTGACATTCTATCTTCCGAGCTCGTAGACATATACCTACGTTGCTCACTGCAGGGACCCAGAATTCTTACCTCACGAAAAAATCCAATAATAACACTTCCCTTTCATAATATATTATACCACTTATTACACCTAGATACATCCAATGAGGACTGAGATACCCGTCTATTGGGAGATGCTACCAAAATCATCTCTGTCGAGCTCCCTTGTAGTTAAGTCTCTCAATTTTAGCACTAAGTTCCTTTTTCACAACCTCTATGGAGCAGGTGATGGGAGAGGGGTGGTTTCCAAATGTGCATTGGCCATCCCTTGATAGAAGAGCATATCTGATTCCCCTATGACAAGGCAAAATTTCCCGACCTGTGCCAGCGAAGAAGGATGGTAATGAAATGACCATTGATAGTTGCAGCATATGGATACGTAGCTCACTAAAACGAGGCACTAGGTGGAATATATATAGGTGTGCACAACCGGTGAGCGTCGGAAACCTCCTCTTTTCGAGCCATATGGAGTTGACTTTCTCATATTTACCCCTAAGTTTATTTCCCGTGAGCTCTACGGAAGGGTGACCAAATATGCGCTCGCCGACTCTATCGTGTTAAGTTTATCAATCTTCTTCTCTAAGTTTCTTTATGGTTTTTGCGCCTAGACGGGCTGCCCATTACAATGAGGCACTAGGTGGAATATATACATGTGTTCGTTGTGCGTCACCGGCAAGCGTTGTAACCCTCCTTTTTCTGATCCATATGGAGTTAAATTTCTCATATTTGGCCTTAAGTTTCTCTCTCGTGAGCTCTACGGAAGGGTCACCAAATTTGCGTTGGACGACTCCTCGTCCGACCGAATGGTACACGCGATTCTCCCGCGGCACACGAGCGTTGCCTAATTCCAATTTCGAGCCCTATCATGTTAAGTTTCTCAATCTTCTTCACTAAGTTTCTTTCTAATTTTTGCGCCTTACTATAGCAATTCCACATGGTTATTAAACCAACACCTCATGATAAGAGACCATTGCGTATATTTCAGGTCAGTACTCGCCATTGCAAAATCTCTCAACAAACAAGGAGAGGAGGGGGATGGTGACCATAGGAGCAGCGCGCCATTCATCGACCGAAGTATATTCGATATTCACCTGCGAAGTCTTTTCTAGAACGTATGAAATACATTCACACGACGAGGGTTGAGATTTGAGGGCATCGAGTCAGCCATATGCCGAAGGATACACGAGATTTGTTTGTCATCAGTAGGTCATCTATGTATAGGGTGACATTCTATCTTCCGAGCTCGTAGACATATACATACGTTGCTCACTGCACGGACCCAGAATTCTTACCTCACGAAAAAAAATCCAATCCCAGCACTTCCCTTTCATAATATATTAGACCACTTATTACACCTAGATAAATCCAATGAGGACTGAGATACCCGTCTATCGGGAGTTTCTACTAAAATCACCTCTGTCGAGCTCCCTTGTAGTTAAGTCTCTCAATTTTAGCCCTAAGTTCCTTTTTCATAACCTCTATGGAGCAGGTGATGGGAGAGGGGTGGTTTCCAAATGTGCATTCGCCATCCCTTGATAGAAGAACATATCTGACTCCCCTATGACAAGGCAAATTTTCCCGACCAGTGCCAGCGAAGAAGGATGGTAATGAAATGACCATTGATAGGTGCAGCATATGGATGCGTAGCTCACTAAAACGAGGCACTATGTGGAATATATATAGGTGTGCGCAACCGGTGAGCGTCAGAAACCTCCTCTTTTCGAGCCATATGGAGTTGAATTTCTCATATTTACCCCTAAGTTTATTTCCCGTGAGCTCTACGGAAGGGTGACCAAATATGCGCTCGCCGACTCTATCGTGTTAAGTTTCTCAATCTTCTTCACTAAGTTTCTTTCTGGTTTTTGCGCCTAGACGGGCTGCCCATTACAATGAGGCACTAGGTGGAATATATACATGTGTTCACAAGGCCACCGCAAGCGTTGTAACCCTCCTTTTTCTGAGCCATATGGAGTTAAGTTTCTCATATTTAGCCTTAAGTTTCTCTCTCGTGAGCTCTATGGAAGGGTCACCAAATTTGCATTGGACGACTCCTCGTCCGACCGAATGGTACACGCGATTTTCCCGTGGCACACGAGCGTTGCCTAATTCCAATTTTGAGCCCTATCATGTTAAGTTTCTCAATCTTCTTCACTAAGTTTCTTTCTGATTTTTGCGCCTTGCTTTAGCAATTCCACATGGTTATTAAACCAACACCTCATGATAAGAGACCATTGCGTATATTTCAGGTCAGTACTCGCCGTTGCAAAATCACTCAACAAACATGAGAGGAGGGGGATGGTGACCATCGAAGCGGCGCGCCATTCATCGACCGAAGTATATTCGATATTCACCTGTGAAGTCTTTTCTAGAACGGATGAAATATGTTCACACGACGAGGGTTGAGATTTGAGGGCATCGAGTCAGCCGTATACCGAAGGATACACGAGATTTGTTTGTCATCAGTAGGTCGTCTATGTATAGTGTGACATTCTGTCTTCCGAGCTCATAGACATATACATACGTTGCTCACTACACGGACCCAGAATTCTTACCTCACGAAAAAAATCCAAAGCACTTCCCTTTCATAATATATTAGACCACTTATTACACCTAGATACATCCAATGAGGACTGAGATACCCGTCTATCGGGAGTTGCTACCAAAATCACCTCTATCGAGCTCCCTTGTAGTTAAGTCTCTCAATTTTAGCACTAAGTTCCTTTTTCATAACCTCTATTGAGCAGGTGATGGGAGAGGGGAGGTTTCCAAATGAGCATTGGCCATCCCTTGATAGAAGAACTTATCTGATTCCCCTATGACAAGGCAAAATTTCCCGACCAGTGCCAGCGAAGAAGGATGGTAATGAAATGACCATTAATAGTTGCAGCATATGGATGCGTAGCTCACTAAAACGAGGCACTAGGTGGAATATATATAGTTGTGCGCAACCGGTGAGCGTCGGAAACCTCCACTTTTCGAGCCAGATGGAGTTGACTTTCTCATATTTACCCCTAAGTTTATTTCCCGTGAGCTCTACGGAAGGGTGACCAAATATGCGCTCGCCGACTCTATCGTGTTAAGTTCCTAAATCTTCTTCACTAAGTTTCTTTCAAGTTTTTGCGCCTAGACGGGCTACCCATTACAATGAGGCACTAGGTGGAATATATACATGTGTTCTCTGTGCGTCACCGGCAAGCGTTGTAACCCTTCTTTTTCTGAGCCATATGGAGTTAAGTTGCTCATATTTAGCCTTAAGTTCCTCTTTCGTGAGCTCTACGGAAGGGTCACCAAATTTGCGTTGGACAACTCCTCGTCCGACCGAATGGTACACGTGATTATCCCGTGGCACACGAGCGTTGCCTAATACCAATTTCGAGCCCTATCATGTTAAGTTTCTCAATCTACTTCACTAAGTTTCTTCCTGATTTTTGCGCCTTGCTTCAGCAATTCCACATGGTTACTAAACCAACACCTCATGATAAGAGACCATTGTGTATATTTCAGGTCGGTACTCGCCGTTGCAAAATCTCTCAACAAACATGAGAGGATGGGGATGGTGACCATAGGAGCAGCGCGCCATTCATCGACCGAAGTATATTTGATATTCACCTGCGAAGTCTTTTCTAGAACGCATGAAATACATTCACACGACGAGGGTTGAGATTTGAGGGCATCGAGTCAGCCGTATACCGAAGGATACACGAGATTTGTTTGTCATCAGTAGGTCGTCCATGTATAGGGTGACATTCTATCTTCCGAGCTCGTAGACATATACATACGTTGCTCACTGCATGGACCCAGAATTCTTACCTCATGAAAAAAATCCAATCCGAGCACTTCCCTTTCATAATATATTAGACCACTTATTACACCTAGATACATCCAATGAGGACTGAGATACCCGTCTATCGGGAGTTGCTACTAAAATCACCTCTGTCGAGCTCCCTTGTAGTTAAGTCTCTCAATTTTAGCACTAAGTTCGTTTTTCATAACTTCTATTGAGCAGGTGATGGGAGAGGGGTGGTTTCCAAATGTGCATTGGCCATCCCTTGATAGAAGAACATATCTGATTCCTCTATGACAAGGCAAAATCTCTCGACCAGTGCCAGCGGAGAAGGATGGTAATGAAATGACCATTGATAGTTGTAGCATATGGATGCGTAGCTCGCTAAAACGAGGCACTAGGTGGAATATATATAGGTGTGCGCAACCAGTGAGCATCGGAAACCTCCTCTTTTGAGCTATATGGAGTTGACTTTCTCATATTTACCCCTAAGTTTATTTCCCGTGAACTCTACGGAAGGGTGACCAAATATGCGCTCGCCGACTCTATCGTGTTAAGTTTCTTAATCTTCTTCACTAAGTTTCTTTCTGGTTTTTGCGCCTAGACGGGCTGCCCTTTACAATGAGGCACTAGGTGGAATATATATAGGTGTTCACAAAGGCCACCGCAAGCGTTGTAACCCTCCTTTTTCGAGCCATATGGAGTTAAGTTTCATATTTGGCCTTAAGTTTTCTCTCGTGAGCTCTACGGAAGGGTCACCAAATTTGTGTTGGACGACTCCTCGTCCGACCGAATGGTACACGTGATTCTCCCGTGGCACACGAGCGTTGCCTAATTCCAATTTCGAGCCCTATCATGTTAAGTTTCTCAATCTTCTTCACTAAGTTTCTTTCTGATTTTTGCGCCTTGCTTCAGCAGTTCCACATGGTTATTAAACCAACACCTCATGATAAGAGACCATTGCGTATATTTCCGGTCGGTACTCGCCGTTGCAAAATCTCTCAACAAACATGAGAGGAGGGGGATGGTGACTGAGGGAGTCCTGGATTAGGGGGTGTCCGGATAGCCGGACTACCATCATCAGCCGAACTATCATTTGCCGGACTATCATCATCGACCGGACTCCAAGACTACGAAGATACAAGATTGAAGACTTCCCCCCGTGTCCGGATGGGACTTTCCTTGGCGTGGAAGGCAAGCTTGGCGATACGGATATGTAGATCTCCTACCATTGTAACCGACTCTATGTAACCCTAGCCCCCTCCGGTGTCTATATAAACCGGATGGCTTTAGTCCGTAGGACAACAATCACAACAACCCTTACAATCATACCATAGGCTAGCTTCTAGGGTTTAGCCTCCTTGATCTCGTGGTAGATTCACTCTTGTAAACATCCACAATATCAATATCAATCAAGCAGGACGTAGGGTTTTACCTCCATCAAGAGGGCCCAACTCAGGTAAACATCGTGTCCCTTGTCTCCTGTTACCATCCGCCTAGACGCACATTCGGGACCCCTACCGAGATCCGCCGGTTTTGACACCGACATTGGTGCTTTCATTGAGAGTTCCTCCGTGTCGCCACCGATAGGCTTGATGGCCTCTTCAATCAACAACGACGCAGTCCTGGGTGAGACCTTTCTCCCGGACAGATCTTCAGATTCGGCGGCTTCCATCGCGGGCCAACTCCCTTGGCCATCTGGAGCAGATCGAGAGCTACGCCCTGGCCGTCAGTCGATTGGAAGCTTAAACTTCACGACCGATATCCGCGGGGACTTAATCTCGATGGATCGAGCCACAGCCGAAGCGCCGGCTGTCACGATGGGCATGACCTAACTCGCCGCCGGACAGCACCTTGAGGTCAGACCGGATCCGCTCCGACTCATATTCCGGAGCCGATCACTCGAATCGAGGACGGATGGCTGGACACCGCCTCGGGAGCCGCAATTTCTACGATGATGGAGCCGAACACTTACCTTGTCCCACATAAAGCCCATGACTCCCAGGTGTTGGACTCCCTGCCGGACTCCGAACCTCCTGCGCCCGAGCCAGTCGAATCCGATTGGGCGCCGATCATGGAATTCACCGCCGCGGACATCTTTCAGCACTCGCCCTTCGGCGACATCATAAACTCATTGAAGCATCTCTCGCTATCCAGAGAGCCCGGGCCGAACTACGGCCAGGATGGTTGGGACACGGATGACGAAGAAATTCAGATCCCACCCACCACCCACTTCGTAGCCACCGTTGACGATTTAACCGACATACTCGACTACGACTCCGAAGACATCGACGGTATGGACGACGATGCCGGAGACTACCAAGAACCAGTGCCTACAGGACACTGGAAGGCCACCTCGTCATACGACGTATACATGGTGGACACCCTGAAGGAAAGCGATAACGAGGAACAACGGGACACGGCAGAGGATAATCTCGCCGATAAAGAACCAAAACGGCGACGCAAACGCTGCCCCAAGCCCCGCCTCGATCAAAGCAGCCTTCCTAACGACCTAGCGATAGAGCAGGGCAAGCCAGCTGACGACGAACAGGACGAGCCGGATATTCAACCCCTTCACGAAGCAATCAACAGTCCGGCCACAACACCAGAGCATAAGAACATACGCAAAAAGCTCGTCGCCACTGCAAGAAGTTTGAAGAAGGCGAAACGGAAGCTCAAAACAGCAGAAGACATGCTCAGAATGAAGTGGAGCAAAGTATTCAAGACCGCAGACAAATATGGCAACGGCCATCAAACCAAGAGCTACCCAAGCGCAAGTTGTTGCCAGAATTTGACGAGGAAGCCATCGAGCCTTCACAGTCAAAATAAAGAGGCCGCTGGCCGGATAGACGGCCGCATTTACGTGCCCAAAACGACAAACGGGCTACACACAAGCGAATTATAATCTTGGTAAAACGGATGGCCCAACTAGGTCCGCTTCACGGGCCAAAAAGAGGACCCTGTGAAGTAACATACCACGACAAGTGTTCAAGACAGCGGCACACCCAATATAGGGCGCCGCACACCCGCTATGTTTCACCGATGAGGTGCTGGATCATGAATTTCCAGCAGGGTTTAAACCCATAAACATAGAGGCATACGACGGCACAACAGACCCCGGAGTCTGGATAGAAGATTACATACTACACATACACATGGCTAGCGGAGACGATCTCCACGCCATAAAATACCTACCCCTCAAGCTCAAAGGGCCAGCTTGGCATTGGCTCAAAAGCCTCCCAGAAAACACTGTTGGAAGTTGGGAAGAGCTTGAGGACGCGTTTAGAGCAAATTTTCAAGGGATTTATGTTTGCCTCTGGATGCTGACGACCTGAGTCATATAACCCAACAGCCCGGAGAGTCAGCGCGCAAATTCTGGAACAGGTTCCTTACCAAAAAGAACCAAATAGTCGACTGTCCGGACGCAGAAGCCTTAGCAGCTTTTAAACACAACGTCCGAGACGAATGGCTCGCCAGACACCTCGCCAAGAGAAGCTAAGAACAATGGCCGCGCTAACAAGCCTCATGACGCGCTTTTATGAGGAGAAGACAGCTGGCTAGCAAGATGCAGCACCATCGACCGAGTACATCCGATATCGAGATGGAACGGAAAGTCACGACACAGAAAGATCAGCGCCGAATAAAGAAAAAGCCCACAGGCACGGCGGTCAACGCCGGATTCAAAAGCTCGCGCCGCATAATAAAACACGGCCTCTTAAGGACAACAGAGACGAGCTATCAAATTTGAACAAAATTTTAGATCGGATATGTCAAATCCACAAGACTTCGGAAGGCCTCGCAAACCATACCAACCGAAATTGTTGGGTTTTAAACAGTCCGCAGACTTAATGTCGGACACAAGGCTCGATCACGCCAAGCGAGGACAACGACGAGCCCCACCAGCAGAGCATCGGAAGTCAAAGGACTTTCCCTCGAGAAGTCAAAACAGTAAACTTGCTTCACGTGATAAAACACGGAAAGCCAACACGGCACTCGCCAAGACAAGTGTCGGATGATCCACCCCAGTGGACCAAGGTTGGATGTCAAAACCAATCACTTTCGACCATCCGATTAGTCCGTACATCCGGGCGCAGGATGGACTGCCCTGATATCGGATCCCATAATAGACGGACTGCAATTAACGCAGGTGCCGATGGACGGCGGCAGTGACTTAAACCTGCTATATCCGGGCACAATCCGCAAGTGGGGATAGACCCTATTACAATACGGCATAGCCGCACTTCCTTCAAAGGAGAGGCGCCAGGCCCTTAAGCCAGCTATCAGCACCACCGGGACGAAGCTCGCCCACTTCCATACAATACCACATTACGCGTCTCTTACGCTTCAAATGCCCGGTCCACGTGGCATCGTTTCATCAAAGGGTCGCCTGTGACCCCGGACACGGCTAGACGAGTCCGGAATAAATAAGCTAGGGGCTACCTAGCCGCACACCCCTTCACAAGGGTTTGCCCATACAAGCCACAATGAGCTAGCATAGGCTCAGCTTTCTTACCCTATATTTCAATTTTTATGAACTTCCTCGCACGATTTGTTTTCCAACCAAGTTCCTCTCTTTTTACAGATGAACAGCGTGCACACCCGTCCAGGATACGGCACAACGGAGACACAGGCGCAGACATGCAGTAGGGACCCATTGCAAGGACTCTTTTAGACTAAGACCCACGTAAACCTTTCTTCTGCTCTTGTTGCTATAATCCTCGCTTTTCAAAGATAACGAGAGTGGAGATCTGGCGTTTTGGCATCGGCCGCGCCAAGAGAACCTGCCTGCACTGGACACAAGGGGCTTAGGGCTTTGTTTTGCCCGCTATTATAAAGACCGAACACCTTCGGGAGTGTTCGGCGCCTCGAAAGTTAGGCCTTATATGCATCAGCTCAATCATGTCTTTGGTCAAATGTTGGGTTTGCCCGCCTCGTGTTTTGCTGCCTTACGTTCAGATCATCGGCTAACGCGGCTCCAGGAGAACTATCGAGATTGTGCCCCATTCGCTGGGCGAAAGCACCTCAAGAGAGAAAGCCAAAACTGACCGTCATGATACAGCGAGAGACTGGTCAACCACTCGATCGACCTTGGGAATGTTTAGGATTCCTCCGCTTTGACGAAGGGCCGCTTCCGCCAGCACATATGCGCCCAATTGGAGAGCATGGTGCCCCAGGCTATGTCGAGCCCCACCTCGAACTCCATGGCTAAGTGAAAGTGATAAAGCATTATAGTCCGGTTGCCTCGTTTGCTACGCTACCACCTCCTTTACAGGACCGAGACGTCGGATTAAGTGTGAAAACGCGCTATTTTTTGCGAACACCCCCGCACCCTTGTGCGTGGGGGCTGAAGCCAACGACTGCCATCTTTCAGGTTATACATACGTATACATGAACGTCCGCAAAGGAGATATTCTATTACTTGAATGCACAAGTATAAAAGGCGCTTACATCATAATAATCGTTTTTACATTATATAAACGTTCATTCGAACGTAACATTTTTCGAGCACTGCGACTCTATTACACGAGCACCAGGCAGCACTTCGCCAAAATAGTGCTCAGCGGGTAGCCGGTTATTATCCGGGCCCGGGGTCGCAACAGCGGTGGCATCCATCTCTGTCCAATGTGTCTTCACACGGGCAAGCGCCATCCGTGCAACCTCTATGCAGGCCGACCGCTTCATCGCCTTGACATGCGGCACCGCCCCAAGAAATTGCTGCAATAAGCCAAAGTAACTCTTCGGCTGGGGCCTATCCGGCCGGATATGGGTCACCATATCCGCCATAGCAAGCCCGGACAACCTATTTAGCTCAGCCCACTCATCCAAACGATCGGTCAGCGGAAGTGAACGCTCCGGACTATGGAATTGAGACCAAAACAGCTATTCCGTCTATTGATCCTTCTGGCTTCGAAAATGCACAACGGCATCCGCCGCACTCGCTGCTAAGTCCATATAAGGGTCCTCCGGACACCACAGTTGGCCCAGCTGAGCATATTTTGAATCCGTGAACCTTCGGCGCAGCAGAAAAGGCTTGCCAGCTACAATCTCCCCGGCCTGGCGCAGCTCTTCCTTCATGGCCCGCATTGCAGAGCGGGCATTCTTGGCTTCAGCGATGGCCTTCCGCAGGTCTTCCTGCCCCGCTAGGAGCTCCTTCCCAAGAGCCTCATTGCGGTCGTTAGCCTCTTTTAACTTCACAGCCATTTCGGCTACCTCTTCCCTGCTCCAAAGAAGCAGGCGGCCTTTTCGCCGCTAACCCTCGGCCGCTTCGAGGCTGCCGCGATCGCTTCCTTCCGCCTGCTCCTTGGCTTCAGCAAGTTCGGCCTGAAGACTCTCCATGGTAGCGGCACTATCTGCATTTCACGCAAATTTTGTAAGGAGTTGGCTTTGGCTCCCTTACCATGTGTCCACGCAGTAACACTTACCTTGCGACTCATCAAGTCGCCTGTTGATCAGTGCGATGTCTTCATCCGCCACATCGAGTTGCCGCTTTAGTTCAGCAACTCCATAAGTCCAGCTGGCCCCCGGACGACCCGCCACCTGCATAGGCACGACGGGAATTTCAAACCTGCGATTTTGATCCTCGGCACGCTATCGATGTCGACAACCTACCGAGTCTCAGGGGCTACTATCTATACAGGGCGCATTCTATATGCAAAACTGTTAAAAGGTGTGTCATTTTTACATACCTCAAACCCCGCCAAGAAACTCGACGGCATCATGCAACCGCCTTCGGCGGACGAAATCCTTTCAATCACCACGCCATCAATGCGTGCGATCTTCGAGATAGACGCCTTCTCAAGCAGATCCTTCACCGACACCGCTTGGTGCCGAACTATCCGGCTTTGCCACACTCGGGGCTCCTCCGTGATGACACTTCAGGCTCGTCCGCCCTATCCAACGGCGCCCCGGACGGGGGCGTCTCGCACTCTATCATCTCCGGACGAAGGTCCCCCGAAGACGAGCTCATCTGCGAAGGACGGAGATCCGAACTACAAGGTAAAAACTCTTTTTATCCTCAGAAGCACAAATAGGGAGGTCCCTTATTATAAAACTCCTTTCTTTCTACTTACGGCTCATTGGAGGGCTGGCTCATTCAGGGAGATTGTGCGCCCGGGGCTTCCCCGGACGCAGGACCCTCTGGCGAAGATTTCTTCCCCCGTTTAGGGGCTTTTTTCCCCGGTCCCCTGAGGCAGTCCTCTTCTCCCTTGGTAGGAGGGATTCTCGATCCCCTCGCTCAAAAGCCTCCTTAGGCGAGGCAGTAGCTTTCCTGCTTTCCCTTCGCTTTCCTCCAAAGGCGCAACCTCCAAAGATCCGGACCAGCACGGATCCGCGCGGTCTCGGGAGGGGGGCCGGACATCAGATAATTTTGCTTCCGCTATCCACTCCCTGTAGAAGGAGATCGGTCATAAGTCGGATCATTGAAAGGCAAACAAACGATATGTCCGGACTTGGAACTACTTACTTGAGTATCTGGGCGATTGCAGCTTAGTCCAGCATCCTCGGTCAATTCCGGACGCACCTCTTGTGATCCGAAGAATAATTTATACATCTCTAGGGGTGTCATACCCATGAAGTGTTGAAGAATCCGTGGGCCCTCCGGATTGAACTCCCATAGCCGGAGAGGACGGCGTTTGCAGGGCAGGAGACGCCTAATTAGCATAACCTGCATCACCACCAACATATCGATCTCCCTCGATAAGAGATCTCGAATCCGCCCTGCAGTGAGGGGCACGCCCTTTGACGGCCCCCGTTGAGCTCCTTGGTTGACCCACGACATCAATCGTCGTGGAGGTCCCGCGAATAGGGCGGTGGCTTTTGTCTGCGGCCCCTGAACGGTAATATAGAACCATTCTGCTGCCACAGGCCGAGCTCCTCTTGAAGGAGCCGCGGGCCACGGGCATCGGCCCTCCTACTTATGGCCGCCCCGCCACACTCCGCTTGACGCCCCCTGATCATCTTCGGCGCCACATTGAAAGTCTTCAGCCACAGGCCAAAGTGTGGGGTGACGCGGAGGAAGGCCTCGCAGATGACGATGAATGCGGATATATGGAGGATGGACTCCGGAGCCAAGTCATGGAATTCCAACCCATAGTAAAACATGAGCCCTCTCACAAAAGGATCCATCGGGAAGCCTAAACCCCAACGGAGGTGGGAAACGAAGACGACATACTCGCGGGCTCGGGGTGGGGATGGCCTGCCCTTTGGCGGGCAACCTGTATAAATCTCGTAAGATGTACTTGGCCTCCCGCAGCTTTAGCACGCCCTCCTCCATGACGGAGGAGGGCATCCACCGCCCCGAGGTCGGAACCGACATCGCTGAAGGTCCAAAGCGCCAATCTGGGGCTCTAGGTGTTGGAACTTGGAGCGTGGACAGGATTCGATGGAAGATTGAAGAAAAAGAAACGAGCCTTGGTCCCATTATAAAGAGGGAGAATACCAAGAGCCGTCTCCGTGACCGTTTAGGACTCGCCCTCGATAGAGGGGGCGTGGCGAACGGGCGCGGTTGGGTTACCCACGCCCGTATTGATGAGAATCCCGGATTAAGGGGAAACACGATCTCTGCTTTCACAAGACATGCCAAGGAAACCGCTTCGCTAAATGCGCTGAGGTGGTAAAGTAGAAAACAATTTGAGTAATGGCTTGGTAGTGGTGTGACGTCATGCCACGGAAAACGTCAGCAGATTGAGCTTGTGTATATATTATTATTCTCTCTACGATGGAATGTGGAATTTATTTTGCAGAGCCGGACACTATCCTGGTGTTCCCAATCTTCTACCATTTGGAGGAGGAACCCGCCTGGCAATGCCAAGCAATGTACACGCCGGACTTATCGTCATTGAAGCCTGGTTCAGGGGCTACTGAGGGAGTCCTGGATTAGGGGATGTCCGGATAGCCGGAGTACCATCATCAGCCGAACTATCATTTGCCGGACTATCATCATCGACCGGACTCCAAGACTACGAAGATACAAGATTGAAGACTTGCCCCCGTGTCCGCATGGGACTTTCCTTGGCGTGGAAGGCAAGCTTGGTGATACGGATATGTAGATCTCCTACCATTGTAACCGACTCTATGTAACCCTAGCCCCCTCCGGTGTCTATATAAACCGGATGGCTTTAGTCCGTAGGACAACAATCACAACAACCCTTACAATAATACCATAGGCTAGCTTCTAGGGTTTAGCCTCCTTGATCTCGTGGTAGATCCACTCTTGTAAACATCCACAATATCAATATCAATCAAGCAGGACGTAGGGTTTTACCTCCATCAAGAGGGCCCGAACTTGGGTAAACATCGTGTCCCTTGTCTCCTGTTACCATCCGCCTAGACGCACAGTTCGGGACCCCCTACCCGAGATCCGCCGATTTTTACACCGACAGTGACCATAGGAGCAGCGCGCCATTCATCGACCGAAGTATATTTGATATTCACATGCGAAGTCTTTTCTAGAACTCATGAAATACGTTCACACGACGAGGTTTGAGATATGAGGGCATCGAGTCACCCATATACCGAAGGATACACGAGATTTGTTTGTCATCAGTAGGTCGTCTATGTATAGGGTGACATTCTATCTTCCGAGCTCGTAGACATATACACACGTTGCTCACTGCAGGGACCCAGAATTCTTACCTCACGAAAAAAATCCAATCCCAGCAATTCCCTTTCATAATATATTAGACCACTTATTACACCTGGATACATCAAATGAGGACTGAGATACCCGTCTATCGGGAGTTGCTACTAAAATCACCTCTGTCGAGCTCCCTTGTAGTTAAGTCTCTCAATTTTAGCACTAAGTTCCTTTTTCATAACCTCTATTGAGCATGTGATGGGAGAGGGGTGGTTTCCAAATGTGCATTGGCCATCCCTTGATAGAAGAACATATCTGATTCCCCTATGACAAGGCAAAATCTCCCGACCAGTGCCAGCGGAGAAGGATGGTAATGAAATGACCATTGATAGTTGGAGCATATGGATGCGTAGCTCACTAAAACGAGGCACTAGGTGGAATATATATAGGTGTGCGCAACCAGTGAGCATCGGAAACCTCCTTTTTTGAGCCATATGGAGTTGACTTTCTCATATTTACCCCTAAGTTTATTTCCCGTGAACTATACGGAAGGGTGACCAAATATGCGCTCGCCGACTCTATCGTGTTAAGTTTCTTAATCTTCTTCACTAAGTTTCTTTCTGGTTTTTGCGCCTAGACGGGCTGCCCTTTATAATGAGGCACTAGGTGGAATATATATAGATGTTTGTTGTGCGTCACCGGCAAGCGTTGTAACCCTCCTTTTTCTGAGCCATATGGAGTTAAGTTTCTCATATTTGTCCTTAAGTTTTTCTCTCATGAGCTCTACGGAAGGGTCACCAAATTTGCGTTGGACGACTCCTCGTCCGACCGAATGGTACACGTGATTCTCCCGTGGCACACGAGCGTTGCCTAATTCCAATTTCGAGCCCTATCATGTTAAGTTTCTAAATCTTCTTCACTAAGTTTCATCTGATTTTTGCGCCTTGCTTCAGCAGTTCCACATGGTTATTAAAGAACACTTGATGATAAGAGACCATTGCGTATATTTCTTCTCAGTACTCGCCGTTGCAAAATCTCTCAACAAACATGACAGGAGGGGGTGGTGACCTTAGGAGCAGCGCGCCATTCATCGACCGAAGTATATTTGATATTCACCTGCGAAGTGTTTTCTAGAACGCATGAAATACGTTCACACGACAAGGGCTGAGATATGAGGGCATCGAGTCAGCCATATAACAAAGGATACACGAGATTTGTTTGTCATCAGTAGGTCGTCTATGTATAGGGTGACATTCTATCTTCCGAGCTCGTAGACATATACATATGTTGCTCACTGCAGGGACCCAGAATTCTTACCTCACGAAAAAAATCCAATCCCAGCACTTCCCTTTCATAATATATTAGACCACTTATTACACCTAGATACATCCAATGAGGACTGATATACCCGTCTATCTGGAGTTGCTACTAAAATCACCTCTGCCGAGCTCCCTTGTAGTTAAGTCTCTCAATTTTAGCACTAAGTTCCTTTTTCATAACCTCTATTGAGCAGCTGATGGGAGAGGGGTGGTTCCCAAATCTGCATTGGCCATCCCTTGATAGAAGAACATATCTGATTCCACTATGACAAGGCAAATTCTCCCGACCAGTGCCAGCGGAGAAGGATGGTAATGAAATGACCATTGCTAGTTGCAGCATATGGATGCGTAGCTCACTAAAACGAGGCACTTGGTGGAATATATATATGTGTGCGCGACCGGTGAGCGTCGGAAACCTCGTATTTTTGAGCCATATGGAGTTGAATTTCTCATATTTACCCCTAAGTTTATTTCCCGTGAGCTCTACGGAAGGGTGACCAAATATGCGCTCGCCGACTCTATCGTGTTAAGTTTCTCAATCTTCTTCACTAAGTTTCTTTCTGGTTTTTGCGCCTAGACGGGCTGCCCATTACAATGAGGCACTAGGTGGAATATATACATGTGTTCGCTGTGCGTCACCGGCAAGCGTTGTAACCCTCCTTTTTCTCAGCCATATGGAGTTAAGTTTCTCATATTTAGCCTTAAGTTTCTCTCTCGTGAGCCCTACGGAAGGGTCACCAAATTTGCGTTGGACGACTCCTCGTCCGACCGAATGGTACACGTGATTCTCCGTGGCATTTAGCGCTGCCTAATTCCAATTTCGAGCCCTATCATGTTAAGTTTCTCAATCTTCTTCACTAAGTTTCTTTCTGATTTTGCACCTTGCTTTAGCAATTCCACATGGTTATTAAACCAACACCTCATGATAAGAGATCATTATGTATATTTCAGGTCAAGACTACTGCTGCAAAATATCTCAACAAACATGAGAGGAGGGGGATGGTGACCATAGGAGCAGCGCGCCATTCATCGACCGAAGTATATTTGATATTCACCTGCGAAGTCTTATCTAGAACCCATGAAATACGTTCACACGACGAGGGTTGAGATTTGAGGGCATCGAGTCAGCCGTATACCGAAGGATACACGAGATTTGTTTGTCATCAGTAGGTCGTCTATGTATAGGGTGACATTCTATCTTCCGAACTCGTAGACATATACATACGTTGCTCACTACACGGACCCAGAATTCTTACTTCACGAATAAAATCCAAACCACTTCCCTTTCATAATATATTAGACCACTTATTGCACCTAGATACATCCAATGAGGACTAAGATACCCGTCTATCGGGAGTTGCTACCAAAATCACCTCTATCGAGCTCCCTTGTAGTTAAGTCTCTCAATTTTAGCACTAAGTTCCTTTTTCATAACCTCTATTGAGCAGGTGATGGGAGAGGGGTGGTTTCCAAATGTGCATTGGCCATCCCTTGATAGAAGAAGATATCTGATTCCCCTATGCCAAGGCAAAATTTCCCGACCAGTTCCATCAAAGAAGGATGGTAATTAAATGACCATTGATAGTTGCAGCATATGGACGCGTAGCTCACTAAAACGAGGCACTAGGTGGAATATATATAGGTGTGCGCAACCGGTGAACGTCGGAAACCTCCTCTTTTCGAGCCATATGGAGTTGACTTTCTCATATTTACCCCTAAGTTTATTTCCCGTGAGCTCTACGGAAGGGTGACCAAATATGCGCTCGCCGACTCTATCGTGTTAAGTTTCTTAATCTTCTTCACTAAGTTTCTTTCTGGTTTTTGCGCCTAGACGGGCTGCCCATTACAATGAGGCAGTAGGTGGAATATATATAAGTGTTCGCTGTGCGTCACCGGCAAGCGTTGTAACCCTCCTTTTTCTGAGCCGTATGGAGTTAAGTTGCTCATATTTAGCCTTAAGTTTCTCTCTCGTGAGCTCTACGGAAGGGTCACCAAATTTGCGTTGGACGACTCCTCGTCCGACCGAATGGTACACGTGATTCTCCCGTGGCCCACGAGCATTGCCTAATTCCAATTTCGAGCCCTATCATGTTAAGTTTCTCAATCTTCTTCATTAAGTTTCTTTCTGATTTTTGCGCCTTGCTTCAGCAATTCCACATGGTTATTAAACCAACACCTCATGATAAGAGACCATTGCGTATATTTCAGGTCATTACTTGCCATTGCAAAATCTCTCAACAAACATGAGAGGAGGGGGATGGTGACCATAGGAGCAGCGCGCCATTCATCGACCGAATTATATTTGATATTCACCTGAGAAGTCTTTTCTAGAATGCATGAAATACATTCACACGACGAGGGTTGAGATTTGAGGGCATCGAGTCAGCCGTATACCGAAGGATACACGAGATTAGTTTTTCATCAGTAGGTAGTCTATGTATAGGATGACATTCTATCTTCCGAGCTCGTAGACATATACATACGTTGCACACTGCAGGGACCTAGAATTCTTACCTCACGAAAAAAATCCAATCCCAGCACTTCCCTTTCATAATATATTAGACCACTTCTTACACCTAGATACATCCAATGAGGACTGAGATACCCGTCTATCGGGAGTTGCTACTAAAATCACCTCTGTCGAGCTCCCTTGTAGTTAAGTCTCTCAATTTTAGCACTAAGTTCCTTTTTCATAACCTCTATTGAGCAGGTGATGGGAGAGCGGTGGTTTCCAAATGTGCATTGGCCATCCCTTGATAGAAGAACATATCTGATTCCCCTATGACAAGGCAAAATCTCCCGACCAGTGCCAGCGGATAAGGATGGTAATGAAATGACCATTGATAATTGCAGCATATGGATGCGTAGCTCAGTAAAACGAGGCACTAGGTGGAATATATATAGGTGTGCGCAACCGGTGAGCGTCGGAAACCTCCTCTTTTTGAGCCATATGGAGTTGACTTTCTCATATTTACCCCTAAGTTTATTTCCCATGAACTCTACGGAAGGGTGACCAAATATGCACTCGCCGACTCTATCGTGTTAAGTTTCTTAATCTTCTTCACTAAGTTTCATTCTGGTTTTTGGGCCTAGACGGGCTGCCCATTACAATGAGGCACTAGGTGGAATATATATAGGTGTTCGCTGTGCGTCACCAGCAAGCGTTGTAACCCTCCTTTTTCTGAGCCATATGGAGTTAAGTTTCTCATATTTGGCCTTAAGTTTCTCTCTCGTGAGCTCTACGGAAGGGTCACCAAATTTGTGTTGGACGAATCCTTGTCCGACCGAATGCTACACGTGGTTATCCCGTGGCACACGAGCGTTGCCTAATTCCAATTTCGAGCCCTATCATGTTAAGTTGCTCAATCTTCTTCACTAAGTTTCTTTCTGATTTTTGCGCCTTGCTTCAGTAGCTCCACATGGTTATTAAACCAACACCTCATGATAAGAGACGATTGCGTATATTTCAGGTCGGTACTTGCCGTTGCAAAATCTCTCAACAAACATGAGAGGAGGGGGATGGTAACCATAGGAGCAGCGCGCCATTCATCGACCGAAGTATATTTGATATTCACCTGCGAAGTCTTTTCTAGAACGCATGAAATACATTCACACGACGAGGGTTGAGATTTGAGGGCATCGAGTCAGCTGTATACCGAAGGATACACGAGATTTGTTTGTCATCAGTAGGTCAACTATGTATAGGGTGAAATTCTATCTACCGAGCTCGTAGACATATACATACGTTGCTCACTGCAGGGACCCAGAATTCTTACCTCACGAAAAAAATCCAATCCCAGCACTTCTCTTTCATAATATATTAGACCACTTATTACACCTAGATACATCCAATGAGGACTGAGATGCCCGTCTATCTGGAGTTGCTACTAAAATCACCTCTGTCGAGCTCCCTTGTAGTTAAGTCTCTCAATTTTAGCACTAAGTTCCTTTTTCATAACCTCTATTGAGCAGGTGATGGGAGAGGGGTGGTTCCCAAATGTGCATTGGCCATCCCTTGATAGAAGAACATATCTGATTCCCCTATGACAAGGCAAATTCTACCGACCAGTGCCAGCAGAGAAGGATGGTAATGAAATGACCATTGATAGTTGCAGCATATGGATGCGTAGCTCACTAAAACGAGGCACTAGGTGGAATATATATATATAGGTGTGCGCAACCGGTGAGCATCGGAAACCTCCTATTTTTGAGCCATATGGACTTGACTTTCTCATATTTACCCCTAAGTTTATTTCCCGTGAGCTCTACGGAAGGGTGACCAAATATCGCCGACTCTATGGTGTTAAGTTTCTCAATCTTCTTCACTAAGTTTCTTTCTGATATTTGCGCCTAGACGGGCTGCCCATTACAATGAGGCACTAGGTGGAATATATACATGTGTTCGCTGTGCGTCACCGGCAAGCGTTGTAACCCTCCTTTTTTGAGCCATATGGAGTTAAGTTTCTCATATTTAGCCTTAAGTTTCTCTCTCGTGAGCTCTACGGAAGGGTCACCAAATTTGCGTTGGACGACTCCTTGTCCGACCGAATGGTACACGTGATTCTCCCGTGGCACACGAGCGTTGCCTAATTCCAATTTCGAGCCCTATCATGTTAAGTTTCTCAATCTTCTTCACTAAGTTTCTTCCTGATTTTTGCACCTTGCTTCAACAGTTCCACATGGTTATTAAACAAACACCTCATGATAAGAGACCATTGCGTATATTTCAGGTCAGTACTCGTCGTTGCAAAATCTCTCAACAAACATGAGAGGAGGGGGATGGTGACCATAGGAGCAGCGCGCCATTCATCGAACGAAGTATATTTGATATTCACCTGCGAAGTCTTTTCTAGAACGCATGAAATACGTTCACACGACGAGGGTTGAGATTTGAGGGCATCAAGTCAGCCGCATACCAAAGGATACACGAGATTTGTTTGTCATCAGTAGGTCATCTATGTATAGGGTGACATTCTATCTTCCGAGCTCGTAGACATATACATACGTTGCTCACTGCACGGACCCAGAATTCTTACCTCACGAAAAAATCCAAAGCACTTCCCTTTCATAATATATTAGACCACTTATTACACCTAGATACATCCAATGAGGACTGAGATACCCGTCTATCGGGAGTTGCTACTAAAATCACCTCTGTCGAGCTCCCTTGTACTTAAGTCTCTCAATTTTAGCACTAAGTTCCTTTTTCATAACCTCTATTGAGCAGGTGATGGGAGAGGGGTGGTTTCCAAATGTGCATTGACCATCCCTTGATTGAAGAACATATCTGATTCCCCTATGACAAGGCAAAATCTCCCGACCAGTGCCAGCGGAGAAGGATGGTAGTGAAATGACCATTGATAGTTGCAGCATATGGATGCGTAGGTCACTAAAACGAGGCACTAGGTGGAATATATATAGGTGTGCGCAACCGGTGAGCATCGGAAACCTCCTCTTTTTGAGCCATATGGAGTTGACTTTCTCATATTTACCCCTAAGTTTATTTCCCGTGATCTCTACGGAAGGGTGACCAAATATGCGCTCGCCGACTCTATCGTGTTAAGTTTCTTAATCTTCTTCACTAAGTTTCTTTCTGGTTTTTGCGCCTAGACGGGCTGCCCATTACAATGAGGCACTAGGTGGAATATATATAGGTGTTCACAAGGCCACCGCAAGCGCGTTGTAACCTCCTTTTCTCGAGCCATATGGAGTTAAGTTTCTCATAGTTGGCCTTAAGTTTCTCTCTCGTGAGCTCTACGGAAGGGTCACAAAATTTGTGTTGGACGACTCCTCGTCCGACCGAATGCTACACGTGATTCTCCCGTGGCACACGAGCGTTGCCTAATTCCAATTTCGAGCCCTATCATGTTAAGTTTCTCAATCTTCTTCACTAAGTTTCTTTCTTATTTTTGCGCCTTGCTTCAGCAGTTCCACATGGTTATTAAACCAACACCTCATGATAAGAGACCATTGCGATATTTCAGGTCGGTACTCGCTGCTGCAAAATCTCTCAACAAACATGAGAGGAGGGGATGGTGACCATAGGAGCAGCGCCATTCATCGATCAAGTATATTTGATATTCACTGCGAAGTCTTTTCTAGAACGCATGAAATACGCTCACACGATTTAGGGTTGAGATTTGAGGGCATCGAGTCAGCCATATGTCAAGGATACACGAGATTTGTTTGTCATCGAGGTCATCTATGTATAGGGTGGCATTCTATCTTCCGAGCTCGAGACATATACATACGCTGCTCACTACAGGACCCGAATTCTTACCTCACTAAAAAAATCCAATCCTAGCACTTCCTTTCATAATATATTAGACCACTTATTACACCTAGATACATCCAATGAGGACTGAGATACCCGTCTATCGGGAGTTGCTACTAAAATCACCTCTGTCGAGCTCCCTTGTAGTTAAGTCTCTCAATTTTAGCACTAAGTTCCTTTTTCATAACCTCTATTGAGCAGGTGGTTGGAGAGGGGTGGTTCCCAAATGTGCATTGGCCATCCCTTGATTGAAGAACATATCTGATTCCCCTATGACAAGGCAAAATCTCCTGACCAGTGCCAGCGGAGAAGGATGGTAGTGAAATGACCATTGATAGTTGCAGCATATGGATGCGTAGCTCACTAAAATGAGGCACTAGGTGGAATATATATAGGTGTGCGTGAACCGTGAGCATCGAAACCTCCTCTTTTGAGCCATATGGAGTTAACTTTCTCATATTTACCCCTAAGTTTATTTCCCGTGAGCTCTACGGAAGGGTGACCAAATATGCGCTCGCCGACTCTATCGTGTTAAGTTTCTCAATCTTCTTCACTAAGTTTCTTTCTACCGACCAGTGCCAGCAGAGAAGGATGGTAATGAAATGACCATTGATAGATGCAGCATATGGATGCGTAGCTCACTAAAACGAGGCACTAGGTGGAATATATATATAGGTGTGCGCAACCGGTGAGCGTCGGAAACCTCCTATTTTTGAGCCATATGGACTTGACTTTCTCATATTTACCCCTAAGTTTATTTCCCGTGAGCTCTACGGAAGGGTGACCAAATATCGCCAACTCTATCGTGTTAAGTTTCTCAATCTTCTTCACTAAGTTCTTTCTGGTTTTTGCGCCTAGACGGGTTGCCCATTACAATGAGGCACTAGGTGGAATATATATACATGTGTTCGCTGTGCGTCACCGGCAAGCGTTGTAACCCTCCTTTTTCTGAGCCATATGGACTTAAGTTCCTCATATTTAGCCTTAAGTTTCTCTCACGTGAGCTCTACGGAAGGGTCACCAAATTTGCGTTGCACGACTACTCATCCGGCCGACTGGTACAGGTGATTCTCCCGTGGCACACGACCGTTGCCTAATTCCAATTTCGAGCCCTATCATGTTAAGTTTCTCAATCTTCTTCACTATGTTTCTTTCTGATTTTTGCGCCTTGCTTCAGCAGTTCCACATGGTTATTAAACCAACGCCTCAGGATAAGAGACCATTGCGTATATTTCAGGTCGGTACTCGCCGTTGCAAAATCTCTCAACAAACATGAGAGGAGGGGGATGGTGACCATAGGATCAGCTCACCATTCATCGACCAAAGTATATTTGATAGTCACCTGCGAAGTCTTTTCTAGAACGCATGAAATACGTTCAGACGACGAGGGTTGAGATATGAGGGCATCGAGTCAGCCATATACCAAAGGATACACGAGATTTGTTTGTCATCAGTAGGTCATCTATGTATAGGGTGACATTCTATCTTCCGAGCTCGTAGACATATACATACGTTGCTCACTTCAGGGACCCAGAATTCTTACCTCACGAAAAAAAATTCAATCCCGGCACTTCCCTTTCATAATATATTAGACCACTTGTTACACCTAGATACATCCAATGAGAACTAAGATACCAGTCTATCGGGAGTTGCTACTAAAATCACCTCTGTCGAGCTCCCTTGTAGTTAAGTTTCTCAATTTTAGCACTAAGTTCCTTTTTCATAACCTCTATTGAGCAGGTGATGGGAGAGGGGTGGTTTCCAAATGTGCATTGGCCATCCCTTGATAGAAGAACATATCTGATTCCCCTATGACAAGGCAAAATCTCCCAACTAGTGCCAGCGGTGAAGGATGGTAATGATATGACCATTGATAGTTGCAGCATATGGATGCGTAGCTCACCAAAACGAGGCACTAGGTGGATATATATATATATATATATATATATATATATATAGGTGTGCGCAACCGATGAGCGTCGGAAACCTCCTCTTTTTTAGCCATATGGAGTTGACTTTTGGCGTTCTGGGAACGGGGGTCCCCAGACTTTCCTGCCTTCGGCCTGCGGCGTGGCTCAAGGAGCGGCCCAGCATGGCCCATCTTCATCTGCATGAGCTCAAGACCTCGCGAGGGGCTGAGATTGCTGGGCGGACGACAGGAAGCCTCCTCAGGCACGGCCTCATCAGGCTGGCTCGCGAGGAGGCGGAGAGATCAAGGCGGGGTACCTCAAGAGGTGCCCATGACGCAAGCCATGACGACCAAGGGCGCCAGCCCGTGCAATGTCATTCTTTCCTCTTTGGTGCAAAGGGAGCAAGCGCATGCGAGAGCATCAAGCAAAGGCATCCATTTCGGTGCAACAAGACCAAGACCAGCAGAACGGCAGGATGGAGGTCATCGTGGAGCCCAAGCCGGCGTCACCACCAGAGCCTTTGGCAGGCGAGGACCAACTTTAGTCAGGATAAGTGTACTACATGTTCCCCTTCAAAATGGCCAATTGTTGGCGCCCTTCCCGCTCGATATTTGGGGGAGGCCTAGGGCCTTTGCCTATAAATAGGACTAGCCACCACAAGGTAGAGACGAACGGGATCCTCACCAGGAAACCAGTAGAGAGAGCGACTGAACTCCCCCTAGTAGTTCATCGCACCAGCCAAGAACAGACCCTCGCGAGGCTGTTCTTCCTAGTATTGTTCATCATCAGCCCAAGAGGCAATCCACCACACCACACACTGGAGTAGGGTATTATACCGCAATGGTGGCCTGAACCAGTATAAACTCTATGTCTCTTGTGTTGTTCCTTTGATTGCTTAGATCATAGCGAGGCGGTGGGGTGCAGGTAGGCTGAGGGCGAAATCTCGCAAGACACCCCAAAGTTGTTCGATCTAGAGGGTCTGCGGAACCCGAACCGACATTTGACGCGCCTGTAGGTGCGCCAGATTCGCCTTCCGCCGCTTCTGTTCTTCAACGACCATCGCGCCCATGTCGACGCTGTCGGGCCCGTGCCGAGCACCGAGCCGCTCGCTTCCGCTGCCGCCAGACGGCCCTGCCGGCGGCCACCCCGCTGTTCCCGTCGCCGCCGCCAACGCCGCCACCGCCCGACAGGAACGAGCAGCAAGCATTGCCCCAGATCCATCCATGAGGCGAGACGGCCGCGACCGCCACTCCTCGCCGCCCGGCTGGTTCGTCGTCCCGCACGCCTCGCAAGCGCCATGGAGGCTCGAGCCACGCCATCGCGGCAATGAGCTCCTGCGCTACCGCCTACCGACGATGTCTATGAAGAGTGGCTCAACCAAGTCGCCGAGCTCGCTCCGCGCGCAGGGGCTCCCCACACCGCCCTTCGGCTGCACAGCCGCCACGCCGCGCTGGCAATGAAGCTCGGGCGCCACCGCCCCCTCAAGAAGGCGCCTGCCCCAAGGCAGGGCCTCGGACGGAACCCACCCCGTCCAGCGCCAGCGCAGCAAGAGCGGAGCTGCCAAGAGGTTCCTCGCCCCCAAGAAGCTGCCCGCGTGCTCCCTGCTCCGGTCCATCACGACCACGTTCCTGTCCCAGCGCGCCAAGACCCCGTGCTGCTCCCAGCTGCTTCGCCTGGTGGCCCGCAAGACCAAGCTCCACGTCACCAGAGGCCTCCCGTGGCCACGGCAGGATGCCGCGCCTTCACCGCCGGGCTGTGCAGCGTCGCGTGGCCCTGCAAGTTCAAGCCAGACCTGCCTCCCCGCTACGACGGCACGGCTGACCCTGTGGAGTTCCTCCAGCTCTACGAGCTGGGCATCGAAGCCGCCAACGGGGACGAGAAGGTCATGGCGAACTGGTTTCCCATGGCACTCAAGGACGCGGCCCGCACCTGGCTCCTGAACCTGGCACCATGCACGATCTCCTCCTGGGACGAGATGCGCACCCGTTTCATCGCCAACTTCCAAGGTACTCGCGACCGGCCACCTGCCGTGAGCGACATGCACCGCATCAAGCAGCATCCAGGGGAGACCCTGCAGAAGTACATCCAGCGCTTCAACAACGCACGTCTCAAGATTCCCAAGGTGACCGAGGAGGCCATCATCTCAGCCTTCTCCGACGGAGTGCGCGACGTCAAGATGAAGGAGGAACTTGCGATGCATGAAGATCTGTGCACTTCCTTGGAGCTGTTCAACTTGGCGACCAAGTGCGCCAGGGCGGAGGAAGGGCGCCTTTCCCTCCTCGAGCTGCGAGCCGCCGACCCATAAGAGAAGAAATCCAAGGCCAAGGATGTGAAGTGCAAGGGGGCTGCCGTGCTCGCGGCAGAACCAGACACCAAGCATGGCAGAGATCAGCCCGAGTCTTTCAAGGGCAGCCGGTACTATGTGTACCATGACCTCCACACCCACAACACCAATGAATACCAAGAGCTCCGAGCCGTGCGAGAAGGAAGGGTCGGCCGACGCCCCGACCGCAACGATCGCGGCTATGGCCAAGGAGGAGGAAGGAACGCAGGACGCTGGGAAGACCGTGGCCCTCGCCAAGGGTGGCGCGACCGACCTCGCGAGGATCGCTGGCAGGATCAGCCTCGCGAGGGTGATTGGAGGGACCGGCCTCACGAGGATCGCCCGCAAGGAAACGCATGCCTCCCTCCACTGCCGCCGCAGCCAAGGAGAAATGAGGACCATCATCAGGACGAGGGGGCTGGGGGCTTCCAGGAGCCGCACGCGATCACCTGCATCCTGGGCGGAGCTCAAGCCCCAGCCCCTCAATGCATCTTCAAGAAGTTCGCCCGCGAAGTGAATGCAGTCCTCCCTAAGCTTGAAGCCACGCGCCCCCTCAGGTGGTCGGCGTGCGCCATCAAGTTCAGCTCAGCGGATCAGCTCAAGTGCGCCACAGCCGGAGTCCTCCAATGCTTTGCTCCCTACCATCAAGAACGCAAGTCACCAGACCCTCATCGATGGCGGGGCAGGGCTCAATGTCCTATCCGTAGAGACGTTCAACAATCTCCAAGTGCCTTACGATCAGCTTCAGCAAACCAAGCCTTTCTCCGGAGTCACCACGGCCCCATAGTTCCAATTGGGCTGGTCCGCCTCCCTGTCACCTTCGGGGCGCGCAACAACTACCGCACCGAGCTCATTGACTTTGGCGTCGCCCACATTCGCCTGCCGTACAACCCCATCCTCGGCTACCCAGCTCTCGCCAGGTTCATGGCCGTGAGTCATCACGGCTACAACGTCCTCATTATGCCAGGAAGCGGTGGAGTCATCACGGTGCCTTGTGAAGAAAGAGACGCGGTGTGCTCCATGGAACGAGCTTTTCAGGCCGCATCACTTGAAGACCCAGATCGCGGGAGCGGGAGGCTCCTAGAGACCACCCCCAAGAAGAAGAAGACATCGCCACGCCCGACCCCTCGGGAGGCAGGCCCCTCAGGGTCTGTGCCTGCTCAGGGGGCACCTCCTTCTGTCGCATAGGGAGGCGCGCCCGGCGCCCTCCTCAAGCAGGGCTCGGGGGCTCCCACCTGGAGGGCCACCGACCTTGCTAAGGTCACGAGGGAGGCGCTTGGGCACCACTTGGAGGTGTGTTTCAGAACACGTTTCCCTCAGGAAGGAGCAAAGCAAGGAGGGCCAAACCCTCAGGAGTTCGTCAGTCAGATCACATAGGAGTTGCAGGAGTCAAGAGTCATGAGTGGCAGCCGCCATTTACCCGCCGCAGCTCCCCATCCAGGTGAGGATGGCGGGCTGAGCGCCCCAGATCAACATCCTGTGGCTCGACCGAGTCGCCTCAGAGCGCCTGCCCTCACGCAGGGGCGCTATGAGGCCCACCCCACAGCTATGTTCGCTGCCCCACGGCTTGCCGAACGCGGCTGCGGTGCGCCAGCGCTTCATGAGAAGCATCCTGGAGGCTCAGGAGGCCAGGCATTCTGCAGTCCTGGCGGAGATGGAGATGGTTCGCGAGGAGCCACCAGCGCCCCCGGAGCCTCCTGAGGCTCCTGGGCCTTGGGGCTCGTGAAGATCGGCTCCCGCAGCCCACTACGTGTGCTACTTCAACACCCCTTCGTCGTCAACACTATCAGGTGACATCTTTCAAGTTTCATTTCCAGCTGGGAGCGCCCTCAGGGCTGCATCATTCCCAGGCCGCGTGGATCCGTCCCTGCGGCGTGTATCCCTTTTGCTCGTGTTTTTAGCTTATTTTGTTGGGGGCGCCCCTCGGGCTGCATCTTCCCCAAGTCGCTCGGGTCAGACCCAGCAGCGTGTACCCCTCTTGCGTTTATTTTCGGGCCATGCATTCGACCCATCATGCTTGTTATTTGGTGCCTGTCCGTGGCACCTTTTCTTCCTTGATGTCGGCAGCTTGCGCGTTAAAGGGGGGGTACCTGAGCATCGTCGCCTCTCCAAAGCAACTAACGGCTGACCGCCGCTTGTCATAGCGGACTTTTGCTGTTTTTTGTGGTGGGTCTGCAGGATCCTCCCAAGGAGAAGCGCCAGGCGAGGCCCTCAAGGCATCCTCTTCACTCTCGTCCGCGCGCACAGCTCGCGCGTTAAAGTGGGGGGGTGGGTGGTACCTGAGCATCGCGACTTAGGGCTCCTACCGGCTCTCCAGCCCTCACCCTCTGGCTTTGTCCACGGCATCGCGCCCCAGCAAACCAGCGACGGCTGAGACCTGCTCGAGGGCCGGGACCCGAGGACGTAGAGCAGAAAGGGGAGCAGAGGAGAGAGGAAAGAGGCACACGGAGACCTCGCCAGGCAGACCCTCGCCGACCAAGGCACGGACCTAGCGCCGCACCAGGAAGCCTTTCCTGACCCTCGATATAAGTCACTCTCCGGAAACACTAGCTATAGCAGCACCGTCACCGCATCAAATGCAATCCCATGTTAGCAACATCACATTCCTTTCTCACCAAATGTTGGCTGCTTGAGCGCTAAAGGGGACCTCCTGAGCATCGTGACTCAGGGGCTCTTACTGGACCCCGGGCCGCTCACCTCCTGGCCTTGACAACGGCATCGTGACCTGGCATACCAGCGGCGGCTGAAGCCGCCTTGGGACCGGGACCTGTCAGCGCAGAGAGCCAAGCCCTCGTGGGGTCTGAAAGGAAGAAACTAAGCTAAGACGGAATAAGCATCTCGCACTGCTTCACGATAAGGATCATATTGACAAACGGAGCTACAGACACCTTACAAGCCCCCACGGGGTATATTCTTGGCTCCTCGCAGGAACAAAAGACGTGTATCCTAAGGAGTCCTAACTACAGGAACCAACACGGCAGACGCCATCATCAACAGTGGGCCGCCAGGCACCGGCGCCAACCTCATCCAGATGAGAGACGGCGGTGGCCTAACGAGCCCGTCCTGCTCCGAGAGCGGCGCAGGCTCGGGGGCTCGTAGCTGTCGTCACTCGTCTACGGAGTCGCGAAGAGCTCAGCGGAGTCGCTGGATCCTCCGGCGCCCTCGCCACTCGAGGAGCTGCTGGAAGAACGTGCGACGGCAGGTCTGGTCCTTGCCGCTCCGGGGCTTCTGCCGCTTCCTCTGGGACAGCACTCCATTCGACGCCCATCTTCGTCGAAGACCTTGAAGAGCATCATGGAAGCACCGTTGAACTCCAGGTGGATCACGAGGGCGCCCCTCATCCTGCAAACCCGGGTTATCTCGCCCGAGCCCCGGGTTATAAAGACCTTACTGGGCGACGACTCGACATCCGTGATCGGTCGCAGGAGTCGGGCATCGGGCGGCCGCAGCCAGAGCTCGAAAGTCCCTCGACGGAATCTCAAGGCGAAGGAAGGAGGAAGGCGAATCCAAGATCCAGGAGGCATGGCAGCGTGGAGCACAAACTCTCGGGAGGAGCCTCAAGATGAACTCCTGGAGGGACAACGCAGACCGCCGTGATTCGGCCGGCGCCGACAACAAGGCGTCGTCTGTGGCGCTGCATCAGCTCCGCAGGCCCTCAAGGTGGGCGACAAGGGCAGCTGAAACCTGGCGGTGGCCGCCGCACTAAGGCCTCGACACCTCCTGCCGACGCCTCATCCCGGCGGCAGAGGACCAACCGCTTCTTTGGCGGAAGCGATTCAGGGCCCTCTCTGGGGCTTTCCCTTCTTCTTCATGGAGGACCGCCAGACGGAGCCATTGCGGCAAGGCGGAGCGGTGGCGAAGATGAAGAAGAGGAGAAGTAGCGAGAGGGGATGGACTGGAATGGAATGGCTCGCGTCGTTCCGTACTTATAGCCAGGGGAGGCCAACCGTCGGCTTCCACAATCGCAGGTAACCATGACCGGTTTTTGCATGCAGGGACTTGTCAGTTCGTGCAGTCGCCGAGGCGTCGTGGGGGAGCGGAGCCGCCCACGTCCAATCTACCGCCACGCGGCGCCCGAGGCCGCAGGCTGTTAGGGCCCGTGGCACTTCGCACTTGCCCTTCCGCCTCTCTACTCAGCCAAGTCCGGCGCGCTTTGGGCCGGGGCTACTGTCGGCGTTCGGGAACGGGGTCCCAAACTTGCTCGCTATGCGGCTGCGGCGTGGCTCAAGGGCGGCCCAAAGATGGCTCAAGACCATCGCGAGGCAGGGATTGCTGGGCGGACGACAGAAGCCTCCTCAGGCACGGCCTTATCAGGCTGGCTTGCGAGGAGGCGGAGAGATCAAGGCGGGGTACCTCACGAGGTGCCCATGACGCAAGCCATGACGACCAAGGGCGCCAGGCGGGCGCCAGCCCCCGCAGTGTCCTTCTTTCCTCTTTGGTGCAAAGGGAGCAAGCGCAGGCGAGAGCATCAAGCAAAGGCATCCATTTCGGTGCAACAAGACCAAGACCAGCAGAACGGCAGGATGGAGGTCATTGTGGAGCCCAAGCCGGCGTCACCACCAGAGCCTTTGGCAGGCGAGGACAAACTTTAGTCAGGATAAGTGTACTAGATGTGCCTTCAAAATGGCCAATTGTTGGCGCCCATCCCGCTGGATATTTGGGGGAGGCCCAGGGCCATTGCCTATAAATAGGACTAGCCACCACAAGGTAGAGACGAACAGGATCCTCACCAAGAAACCAGTAGAGAGAGCGGCTGAACTCCCCCTAGTAGTTCATCGCACCAGCCAAGAACAGACCCTCACGAGGCTGTTCTTCCTTGTATTGTTCATCATCAGCCCAAGAGGCAATCCACCACACCACACACTTGAGTAGGGTATTACACCGCAATGGTGGCCTGAACCAGTATAAACTCTGTGTCTCTTGTGTTGTTCCTTTGATTTCTTAGATCATAGCGAGGCGGTGGGGTGCAGGTAGGCAGAGGGCGAAATCACCACGCGCACCCCAGTGTTCGAATCTAGAGGGTCTGCCGGAACCCGAAATCCGACATTTGGCGCGCCAGGTAGGGGTGCGCCGAAGAAATGAGGACCATCATCTGGACAAGGGGGCTGGGGCTTCCAGGAGCCACGCGCGATCGCCTACATCCTGGGCGGAGCTCAAGCCCCAGCCTCTCAACGCATCTTCAAGAAGTTCGCCCGCGAAGTGAATGCAGTCCTTCCTAAGCTTGAAGCCACGCTACTCGGTGGTCGGCGGCGCCATCACGCTCAGCTCAACGGATCAGCTCAAGCGCGCCACAGCCGAGTCCGCCTAATGCTTTGCTCCCCACCATCAGCAACATGCAAGTCACCAGACCTCATCGATGGCGGGGCAGGGCTCAACGTCCTGTCCGTAGAGACGTTCAACAATCTCCAAGTGCCTTACGATCAGCTTCAGCCAACCAAGCCGTTCTCCGGAGTCACCGACGGCTCCACAGTTCCAATTGGGCTGGTCCGCCTCCCTGTCACCTTCGAGGTGCGCAACAACTACCGCACCGAGCTCATTGACTTCGACGTCGCCCACATTCGCCTGCCGTACAATGCCATCCTCGGCTACCCAGCTATGGCCAAGTTCAAGGCCGTGACTCATCACGGCTACAACGTCCTCAAGATGCCAGGAAGCGGTGGAGTCATCACGGTGCCTTGTGAAGAAAGAGACGCGGTGTGATCCCTGGAACGAGCTTTTCAGGCCGCATCACTTGAAGACCCAGATCGCGGGAGCGGGAAGCTCCCTGAGACCGCCCCCAAGAAGAAGAAGACATTGCCAGGACCGACCCCGCGGGAGGCAGGCCCCTCTGGGTCTGCGCCTGCTCAGGGGGCACCTCCTTATGTCGCATAGAGAGGCGCGCCTGGTGCCCTCCTCAAGCAGGGCTCGGGGGCTCCCACCTGGAGGGCCACCGACCTTGCTAAGGTCACGAGAGTGGCGCTTGGGCACCACTTGGAGGCGTGTTTAAGAACACGTTTCCCTCAAGAAGGAGCAAAGCAAGGAGGGCCAAACCCTCAGGAGTTCGTCAGTCAGATCACACAGGAGTTGCAGGAGTCAAGACTCATGAGTGACAGCCGCTGTTTACCCGCCGCAGCTCCCCATCCAGGTGAGGATGGCGGGCTGCGCGTCTGCATCGACATCCCAGGGCTCGACCGAGCTGCCTCTCAGGAGTGCTTCTGGCCCTCACGTGTGGGACACTGCGGAGGCCCACCCCACAGCTACGTTCGCATGCCCCACGGCTTGCCGAACGCGGCTGCGGTGCGCCAGTGCCTCATGAGGAGCATCCTGGAGGCTCAGGAGGCCAGGCATTCTGCAGTCCTGGCGGAGATGGAGATGGTTCACGAGGAGCCACCAGCGCCCCGGGAGCCTCCCGAGGCTCCTGGTCCTGGGGGCTCGTGAAGATCGGCTCCCGCAGCCCGCTACGTCTGCTACTTCAACACCCCTTCGTCATCAACACTATCAGGTGACATCTTTCAAGTTTCGTTTCCAGCTGGGAGCGCCCTCAGGGCTGCATCATTCCCAGGACGCGTGGGTCCGTCCCTGCGGCATGTATCCCTTTTGCTCGTGTTTTTAGCTTACTTTGTTGGGGCGCCCCTCAGGCTGCATCATCCCCAAGTCGCTCGATAAGACCAAGCGGCGTGTACCCCTCTTGCGTTTATTTTCCGGCCATGCATTCGACCCATCATGCTTGTTATTTTGTGCCTGTCCGTGGCACCTTTTCTTCCTTGATGTCAGCAGCTTGCGCGTTAAAGGGGGGTGGCACCTGAGCATCACGACTCAGGGCTCCTACCGGCTCTCCAGCCCTCACCCTCTGGCCTTGCCCACGGCATCGCGCTCCGGCAAACCAGCGACGACTGAGACTAGCTCGAGGGCCGGGACCCGAGGACATAGAGCGTCGACATCTGACCAAGCTTGCGCGTTAAAGGGGGGGGTACCTGAGCATCGCGACTCAGGGCTCCTACCGGCTCTCCAGCCCTCACCCTCTGGCTTTGCCCACGGCATCGCGCCCCGGCAAATCAGCGACCACTGAGACTAGCTCGAGGGCCCGGACCCGAGGACGTAGAGCATCGGCATCTGGCCAAATTTGCAGGAACACATCACAGGTTAATGCCCGGTGCCAGGCGCAACCCGCCTTGGGGTAGGGCCCCGTGAGTCTCGCGCTGGCTCACGGGTGCCCCAATACACCTCGCCAGGCCTTTCGTGCCTCGCCGCCTCTCCAAAGCAACTAACGGCTGACTGTCGCTTGTCATAGCGGACTTTTGCTCTGTTTTGTGGTGGGTCTGCAGGATCCCCCCAAGGAGAAGCGCCAGGCGAGGCCCTCAAGGCGTCCTCTTCCTCTCGTCTGTAACAGCTCGCAAGTTAAAGGGGGGTACCGAGCATCGCGACTCGTGGCTCCTACCGGCTCCAGCCCTCACCCTCGGCTTTGTCCACGCATCGCTACCGACAAACCAGCGACGGCTGAGACCCGCTCGAGGGCCGGGACCCGAGGTCGTAGAGCAGAAAGGGGAGCAGAGGCAAGATGAAAGAGGCACGCGGAGACCTCGCCAGGCAACCCCTCGCCGGCCAAGGCACGGACCTAGCGCCGCACCAGGAAGTGTTTCCTGACCCTCGAGATAAGTCACTCTCCGGAAACACTAGCTATCGCAGCACCATCACCGCATCCAATGCAATCCCGTGCTAGCAACGTCACATTCCATTCTCACTGAACGATGGCTGCTTGAGTGCTAAAGGGGACCTCCTGAGCATCGCGACTCAGGGTCTCTTACTGGACCCCGGGCCGCTCACCTCTTGGCCTTGACCTCGGCATCGCGACCTGGCATACCAGCGACGGCTGAAGCCGCCTTGGGACCGGGACCTGTCAGCGCAGAGCGCCAAGCGCTCGTGAGGTCCGAAAGGAAGAAACTAAGCTAAGACGGAATAAGCATCTCGCACTACTTCACGATAAGGATCATATTGACAAACGGAGCTACAGACACCTTACAAGCCCCCACGGGGTATATTCTTGGCTCCTCGCAGGAACAAAAGACGCGTATCCTAAGGAGTCCTAACTACAAGAACCAATGCGGTGGACGCCATCATCAACAGTGGGCCGCCAGGCACCGGCGTCAACCTCATCCAGATCAGAGACGGCGGAGGCCTAACGAGCCCGTCCTGCTCCGATAGCGGCGCAGGCTCGGGGGCTCGTAGCTGTCGTCACTCGTCTCTGGAGTAGCGAAGAGCTTGGCGGAGTCACT
Organism: Aegilops longissima; assembly: GCA_021605205.1. NCBI lineage: Eukaryota > Viridiplantae > Streptophyta > Magnoliopsida > Poales > Poaceae > Aegilops > Aegilops longissima. Next base: position 195,599,919 of record CM038680.1, on the reverse strand, counting down.
GGATCCTCCGGCGCCCTCGCCGCTCGAGGAGCTGCTGGAAGAACGTGCGACGGCAGGTCTGGTCCTTGCCGCTCCGGGGCTTCTGCCGCTGCCTCTGGGACAACACTCCAGCCGACGCCCATATTCGTCGAAGACCTTGAAGAGCATCATGGAAGCACCGTTGAACTCCAGGTGGATCACGAGGGCGCCCCTCGTCCTGCAAACCCGGGCGATCTCGCCCCAGCCCCGGGTCATAAAGACCTTACCTGGGGCGACGAGCTCGACATCCGCATCGGTCGCATGAGTCGGGCAATCGGCGTGCTGCAGCCAGAGCCTGAAAAGGCCCCCTCGGCGGAATCTGGAAGGCGAAGGAAGGAGGAAGGCGAATCCAAGATCGAGGAGGAGCCCTCAGCATGAACTCCAGGAGGGACAACGCGCACCGCTGCGGACCGCCCGGCGCCGACGGGCGGCGCTGCCCATGGCGCTGCATCAGCTCCGCAGGCCTCAAGGTGGGAGTATAAGGGCAGCAAAAACCCTGGCGGCGGCCGCTCGCACCAAGGCCTCGACACCTCCTGCCGCACGCCCTCATCCCGGCGGCAGAGGACCAACCGCTTCTTTGGCGGAAGCGGGTCGGGGCCCCCTCGGGGGGCCTTTTCCTTATCTTCTGCGGAGAACCGGCGTATCGGAGCCATTGCGGCAAGGCGGAGCGGTGGCGATGATGAAGAAGAGGAGAAGTAGCGAGAGGGGATGGACTGGAATGGAATGGCTCACCCGTTCCGTACTTATAGTCAGGGGAGGCCAACCGTCGGCTTCCATGATCGGAGGTAACCATGACCGGTTTTTGCATGTAGGGACTTGTCAGTTCGTGCAGTCGCCGAGGCGTCTTGGGGGAGCGGAGCCGCCCACGTCCAATCAACCGCCACGCAGCGCCAGAGGCCGCAAGCTGTTAGGGCCTGCGGCGCTTTGCACTTGCCCTTTAGCCTCTCTACTCAGCCAAGTCCGGGCGCGCCTTGGGCCCGGGGGCTACTGTCGGCGTTCTGGGAACGGGGGTCCCCATACTTGCTCGCTGCGCCTGCGCGTGGCTCAAGGGCGGCCCAGATGGCCTGCCTTCATCAAGACGAGCTCAAGACCTCGCGAGGGGCTGGCACGCGGGCGGACGAAAGGAAGCCTCCTCAGGCACGGCCTTATCAGGCTGGCTCGCGAGGAGGCGGAGAGATCAAGGCGGGGTACCTCACGAGGTGCCCATGACGCAAGCCATGACGACCAAGGGCGGCAGCCCGCGCAGTGTCCTTCTTTCCTCTTTGGTGCAAAGGGAGCAAGCGTAGGCGAGAGCATCAAGCAAAGGCATCCATTTCGGTGCAACAAGACCAAGACCAGCAGAACGGCAGGATGGAGGTCATCGTGGAGCCCAAGCCGGCGTCACCACCAGAGCCTTTGGCAGGCGAGGACCAACTTTATTCAGGATAAGTGTACTAGATGCTCCCCTTCAAAATGGCCAATTGTTGGCGCCCTTCCAGCTCGATATTTGGGGGAGGCCCAGGGCCTTTGCCTATAAATAGGACTAGCCACCACAAGGTAGAGATGAACGGGATCCTCACCAGGAAACCAGTAGAGAGAGCGACTGAACTCCCCCTAGTAGTTCATCGCACCAGCCAAGAATAGACCCTCGTGAGGCTGTTCTTCCTTGTATTGTTCATCATCAGCCCAAGAGGCAATCCACCACACCACACACTTGAGTAGGGTATTACACCGCAATGGTGGCCTGAACCAGTATAAACTCTGTGTCTCTTGTGTTGTTCCTTTGATTGCTTAGATCATAGCGAGGCGGTGGGGTGCAGGTAGGCAGAGGGTGAAACCTCTGCGCGCACCCCAGTGTTCGAATCTAGAGGGTCTGCCGGAACCCGAAATCCGACATTTGCGCGCCAGTAGGGTGCGCTGAATTCGCTTCCGCCGCCCTATTCTTCACCGACCATCGCGCCCATGTCGACCTTCGTTGGCCCGCGACCGAAGCGCCGAGCCGCTCTTGCTTCCTGCGTCGCCAGACGGCCCTGCCGGCGGCCACCCCGCCGTTCCTCGTCGCTGCCGTCAACGCCGCCACCGGCCCGGCGGGGAACAAGAAGCAAGCATCATCCCAACATCCATCCATGAGGCGAGACGGCCAGACCGCCACTCCTCGCCGCCTGGCTGGTTCTTCGTCCCGCACGCCCAAGACGGTTATGGAGGCTCGAGCTACGCCATCGCGGGCAATGAGCTCCTGCGCTACCGCCCACCGACGACGCCTATGAAGAGTGGCTCAACCAAGTCGCCGAGCTCGTCCGCACCGCAGGGGCTGCCAGGCCGCCCTTCTCGCTGCATCGCCCGCCGCGCTGCGCTGGCACGAAGCTCGGGCGCCGGCCGCCTCCCCCTCAAGAAGGCGCCTGCCCCAAGGCGCGGGCCTCGGACGGAACCCACTCGTCTCGGGCGCCAGGCGCAGCAAGAGCGGAGCTGCCAAGAGGTTCCTCGCCCCCAAGATGATGCCCGCGTGCTCCCTGCTCTGTTCCGTCACGACCACACTCCTGTCCCAGTGCGCCAAGACCTCGCGCTGCTCCCAGCTGCAGCGCATGGGGGCCCGCAAGACCAAGCTCCTCGTTACCAGAGGCCTCCCGTGGCCACGGCAGGATGCCGCGCCTTCACCGCTGGGCAGCGTCAAGCGCGGGCCCCGCAAGTTCAAGCCAGACCTGCCTCCTCGCTATGACGACACGACTGACCCTGTGGAGTTCCTCCAGCTCTACGAGCTGGGCATCGGGCCACCAACGGGACGAGAAGGTCATGGCTAACTGGTTTCCCATGGCACTCAAGGACGGGCCCAAGATTGGCACTGTGCACGATCTCCTCCTCGACGAGATGCGCACCTGCTTCATCGCCAACTTCCAAGGTACTCGCGACCGCCACCTGTCAGGAGCGACATGCGCCGCATCAAGCAGCAACCTGGGGAGACCTGCAGTATACATCCAGCGCTTCAACAACGACGCCTCAATATTCCTAAGGTGACCGAGGAGGCCATCATCTCAGCCTTTCTCCGACGGCGCGGCGCGACGTCAAGATGAAGGAGGAACTTGCGATGCATGAAGATTTGTGCACTTCCTTGAGTTGTTCAACTTGGCGACCAAGCGCGCCAGGCTGAGGAAGGGCGCCTTTCCTCCTCGAGCTGCCGCCGCCGACCCGTAAGAGAAGAAATCCAAGGCCAAGGACGGAAGCGCAAGGGGCTGCCGTGCTCGGCAGTAACCGCACACCAAGCATGGCAGAGATCAGCCCGAGTCTTTCAAGGGCAGCCGGTACTGTGTGTACCACGACCTCCACACCCACAACACCAACAAATGCCAAGAGCTCCGAGCCGTGCGAGAAGGAAGGGCCGGCCGACGCCTCGACCGCAACGATCGCGGCTATGGCCAAGGAGGAGAAAGGAACGCATGACGCTGGGAAGACCGCGGCCCTCGCCAAGGGTGGCGCGACCGACCTCGCGAGGATCGCTGGCAGGATCAGCCTCGCGAGGGAGATTGGAGGTATCGGTATCGCGAGGATCGCCCGCAAGGAGACGCAGGCCTCCCTCCACTGCCGCCGCAGCCAAGGAGAAATGAGGACCATCATCAAGACGAGGGGCTGGGGCTTCAAGACATGCGCGATCGTCAGATCCCGGGCGGAGCTCAAGCCCCAGCCTCTCAACGCATCTTCAAGCAGTTCTCCCGCGAAGTTAATGCAGTCCTCCCTAAGCTTGAAGCCACGCGCCCCCTCAGGTGGTCGGCGTGCGCCATCATGTTCAGCTCAGCGGATCAGCTCAAATGCGCGGCCACAGCCGGAGTCCTCCCAATGCTTTGCTCCCTAGTCATCAGCAACGTGCAAGTCACCAGGACCCTCATCGATGGCGGGGCAGGGCTCAAAGTCATGTCCGTAGAGACGTTAAACAATCTCCAAGTGCCTTACGATCAGCTTGAGCCAAACAAGCCTTTCTCCGGAGTCACCGACGGCTCCACAGTTCCAATTGGGCTGGTCCGCCTCCCTGTCACCTTCGAGGCGCGCAACAACTACCGCACCGAGCTCATTGACTTCGACGTCGCCCACATTCGCCTGCCGTACAACGCCATCCTCGGCTACCCAGCTCTCGCCAGGTTCATGGCCATGAGTCATCACGGCTACAACGTCCTCAAGATGCCAGGAAGCGGTGGAGTCATCACGGTGCCTTGTGAAGAAAGAGACGCGGTGTGCTCCCTGGAACGAGCTTTTTAGGCCCGATCACTTGAAGAACCAGACGGGGAGCGGAGGCCCCGAGACCGCCCCCAAGAAGAAGAAGACATGGCGGGCCCGACCTCGGGAGGCAGGCCCCTCGTGGTCTCAAGGCTGCTCAGGGGCACCTCCTTCGTCAGATAGGAGGCGCACCCGCGCCTCCTCAAGCAGGCTCGGGGCTCCCACCTGAGGGCCACCGACCTTGCTAAGGTCACGAGGAGGCGCTTGGGCACCACTAGGAGGTGTGTTTGAACACGCTTCCTCAGAACGAAAGCAAAGCAAGGAGGGCCAAACCTCGGAGTTCGCTACCGATCGCAGAGGAGTTGCAGCTGTCAAGAGTCATGATTGGCAGCCGCCGTTTACCCGTCGCAGCTCCCCATCCAGGTGAGGATGGCGGGCTGCGCGTCTGCATCGACATCCCAGGGCTCGACCGAGTCACCTCTCAGGAGCGCTTCTGGCCCTCACGTGTGGGGCGCTGCGGAGGCCCACCCCACAGCTACGTTCGCATGCCATACGGCTTGTCGAACGCGTCTGTGGTGCGCCAGCGCCTCATGAGGAGCATCCTGGAGGCTCAGGAGGCCAGGCATTCTACAGTCCTGGCGGAGATGGAGATGGTTCTCGAGGAGCCACCAGCGCCCCCGGAGCCTCCTAAGGCTCCTGGGCCTGGGGGCTCGTGAAGATCGGCTCCCGCAGCCCGCTACGTCTGCTACTTCAACACCCCTTCGTCATCAACACTATCAGGTGACATCTTTCAAGTTTTGTTTCCAGCTGGGAGCGCCCTCAGGGCTGCATCATTCCCTGGCCGCGTGGGTCTGTCCCTGCGGCGTGTATCCCATTTGCTCATGTTTTTAGCTTACTTTGTTGGGGGCACCCCTCGGGCTGCATCGTCCCCAAGTCGCTCGGGTCAGACCCAGCGGCGTGTACCCCTCTTGCGTTTATTTTCGGGCCATGCATTCGACCCATCATGCTTGTTATTTGGTGCATGTCCGTGGCACCTTTTATTCCTTGATGTCGGCAGCTTGCGCGTTAAAGGGGCGGTACGTGAGCATCGCGACTCAGGGATCCTACCGGCTCTCCAGCCCTCACCCTCTGGCTTGGCCCACGGCATCGCGCCCCGGCAAACCAGCGATGGCTGAGACTAGCTCGAGGGCCGGGACCCGAGGACGTAGAGCGTCGACATCTAACCAAGCTTGCGCGTTAAAGGGGGGGGTACCTGACTATCGCAACTCAGTGCTCCTACCGGCTCTCCGGCCCTCACCCTCTGGCTTTTCCCACGGCATTGCGCCCCGGCAAACCAGCGACGGCGAGACTAGCTCGAGGGCCGGGACCCGAGGACGTAGAGCATCGGCATCTGGCCAAATTTGCAGGAACACATCACAGGTTAATGCCCGGTGCCAGGCGCAACCTGCCTTGGGGTAGGGCCCCGTGAGTCCCGCACTGGCTCACGGGTGCCCCAATACACCTCGCCAGGCCTTTCGTGCCTCGTCGCCTCTCCAAAGCAACTAACGGCTGACCGCCTCTTGTCATAGCGGACTTTTGCTCTTTTTGGTGGTGGGTCTGCAGGATCCCCCCAAGGAGAAGCGCCAGGCGAGGCCCTCAAGGCGTCCTCTTCACTCTCGTCCGCACGAACAGCTCGCGCGTTAAAGGGGGGGGGGGTAATTGAGCATCGCGACTCAGGGCTCCTACCGGCTCTCCAGCCCTCACCCTCTGGCTTTGTCCACGGCATCGCGCCCCGGCAAACAGCGACGGCTGAGACCCGCTTGAGGGCCGGGACCCGAGGACGTAGAGCAGAAAGGGGAGCAGAGGCGAGAGGAAAGAGGCACGTGGAGACCTCGCCAGGCAACCCCTCGTCGGCCAAGGCACGGACCTAGCGCCGCACCAGAAGCGCTTCGACCTCGAGATAAGATAAGTCACCGAAACACTAGCTATCGCAGCACCGCCACCGATCCAATGCAATCCCGTGTTAGCAACGCCACATTCCTTTCTCATCGAACGATGGCTGCTTGAGCGCTAAAGGGGACCTCCCGAGCATCGCGATCAGGGCTCTTATCGACCCCGGCCGCCACCTCTGGCCTTGACCACGGCATCGCGACCTGGCATACCAGTGACGGCTGAAGCCGCCTTGGGACCGGGACCTGTCAGCGCAGAGCGCTAAGCCCTCGTGAGGTCCGAAAGGAAGAAACTAAGCTAAGGCGGAATAAGCATCTCGCACTGCTTCACGATAGGGATCATATTGACAAACGGAGCTGCAGACACCTTACAAGCCCCCACGGGGTATATTCTTGGCTCCTCGCAGGAACAAAAGACGCGTATCCTAAGGAGTCCTAACTACAGGAACCATCACGGCAGACGCCATCATCAACAGTGGGCCGCCAGGCACCGGCGCCAACCTCATCCAGATCAGAGACGGCGACGGCCTAACAAGCCCGTCCTACTCCGAGAGCCGCGCAGGCTCGGGGGCTCGTAGCTGTCGTCACTCGTCTCCGGAGTCGCGAAGAGCTCGGCAGAGTCGCTGGATCCTCCGGCGCCCTCACCGCTCGAGGAGCTGCTGGAAGAACGTGCGACAGCAGGCTGGTCCTTGCCGCTCCAGGGCTTCTGCCGCTGCCTCTGGGACAGCAATCCAGCCGACGCCCATCTTCGTCGAAGACCTTGAAGAGCATCATGGAAGCACCGCCGAACTCAGTGGATCACGAGGGTGCCCTCGCCCCGCAAACCGGGCGATCTCGCCCCAGCCCCGGGTCATAAAGACCTTACCTGGGGCGACGACCTCGACATCCGCATCGGTCGCTGTAGTCGGGCAATCGGCGTGCTGCAGCCAGAGCCTGAAAGGCCCCCTCGGCGGAATCTCGAAGGCGAAGGAAGGAGGAAGGCGAATCCAAGATCGAGGAGGCATGGCGGCGTGGAGCACAAACTCTCGGGAGGAGCCCTCAGCATGAAGTCCAGAAGGGGCAACGCACACCGCCGTGACCCGCCGGCGCCGACGGCGGCGTCGTCCATGGCGCTCGGCATCAGCTCCGGCAGGGTCCTCAAGGTGGGTGTACAAGGGAAGCAGAAACCCTAGCGGTGTCTTCTCGCACCAAGGCCTCGACACCTCCTGCCGCACGCCCTCATCCCGGCGGCAGAGGACCAACCGCATCTTTGGCGGAAGCGGGTCGGGGCCCTCTCGGGGGGCCTTTCCCTTCTCTTCTACGGTGGACCGGCGTATCGGAGCCATTGCGGCAAGGCGGAGCGGTGGCGAAGATGAAGAAGAGGAGAAGTAGCGAGAGGGGATGGACTGGAATGGAATGGCTCGCGCCGTTCCGTAGTTATAGCCAGGGGAGGCCAACCGTCGGCTTCCACGATCGCAGGTAACCATGACCGGTTTTTGCATGCAGGGACTTGTCAGTTCGTGCAGTCGCCGAGGCGTCGTGGGGGAGCGGAGCCAGCCACGTCCAATCAACCGCCACGCGGCGCCCGAGGCCGCAGGCTCTTAGGGCCCGCGGCGCTTCGCACTTGCCATTTCGCCTCTCTGCTCAGCCAAGTCCGGGCGCGCCTTGGGGTCGGGGGCTACTGTCGGCGTTCTGGGAACGGGGGTCCCCAGACTTGCCTGCATGCGGCCTGCGGCGTGGCTCAAGGGGCGGCCCAGCATGGCCCATCTTCATCAGCACGAGCTCAAGACCCTCGCGAGGGGCCAAGCCTCGCGGGGCGGACGACAGGAAGCCTCCTCAGGCACGGCCTTATCAGGCTGGCTCGCGAGGAGGTGGAGAGATCAAGGAGGGGTACCTCACGAGGTGCCCATGACGCAAGCCATGACGACCAAGGGCGCCAGGCGGTCGCCAGCTCGTGCAGTGTCCTTCTTTCCTCTTTGGTGCAAAGGGAGCAAGCGCAGGCGAGAGCATCAAGCAAAGGAATCCATTTCGGTGCAACAAGATCAAGACCAGCAGAACGGCAGGATGGAGGTCATCGTGGAGCCCAAGCCGGCGTCACCACCACAGCCTTTCGCAGGCGAGGACCAACTTTAGTCAGGATAAGTGTACTAGATGTTCCCCTTAAAAATGGCCAATTGTTGGTGCCCTTCTCGCTCGATATTTGGGGGAGGCCCAGGGCCTTTGCCTATAAATAGGACTAGCCACCACAAGGTAGAGACGAACGGGATCCTCACCAGGAAACCAGTAGAGAGAGCGACTAAACTCCCCCTAGTAGTTCATCGCACCAGCCAAGAAAAGACCCTCGCGAGGCTGTTCTTCCTTGTATTGTTCATCATCAGCCCAAGAGGCAATCCACCACACCACACACTGGAGTAGGGTATTACACCGCAATGGTGGCCTGAACCAGTATAAACTCTGTGTCTCTTGTGTTGTTCCTTTGATTGCTTAGATCATAGCGAGGCTGTGGGGTGCTGGTAGGCAGAGGGCGAAATCTCGGCGCGCACCCCAGTGTTCGAATCTAGAGGGTCTGCCGGAACCCGAAATCCGACATTGACTTTCTCATATTTACCCCTAAGTTTATTTCCCGTGAGGTCTACGGAAGGGTGACCAAATATGCGCTCGCCGACTCTACCGTGTTAAGTTTCTCAATCTTCTTCACTAAGTTTCTTTCTGGTTTTTGCGCCTAGACTGGCTGCCCATTACAATGAGGCACTAGGTGGAATATATACATGTGTTCGCTATGCGTCACCGGCAAGCGCTGTAACCCTCCTTTTTCTGAGCCATATGGAGTTAAGTTTATCATATTTGGCCTTAAGTTTTTCTCCCGTGAGCTTTACGGAAGGGTCACCAAATTTGCGTTGGACGACCTCGTCCGGATCAATGGTACACGTGATTCTCCTGTGGCACACGAGCGTTGCCTAATTCCAATTTCGAGCCCTATCATGTTAAGTTTCTCAATCTTCTTCACTAAGTTTTTTTCTGATTTTTGCGCCTTGCTTCAGCAGTTCCAGATGGTTATTAAACCAACACATCATGATAAGAGACCATTGCGTATATTTCAGGTCGGTACTCACCGTTGCAAAATCTCTCAACAGACATGAGAGGAGGGGGATGGTGACCATAGGAGCAGCGCGCCATTCATCGACCGAAGTATATTTGATATTCACCTGCAAAGTCTTTTCTAGAACGCATGAAATACGTTCACACGACGAGGGTTGAGATATGAGGGCATCAGGTCCATCGCCAAAATCACCTCTTTCGAGCTTGATGTAGTTAAGTTTCCTAATTAGGCACTAAGGTTGTTCTCCTGAGCTCTAGGAGTACATGACGGGGGAGGGATTGTGGGCAAATGTGCATCGAGTCAGCCATATACCGAAGGATACACGAGATTTGTTTGTCATGAGTAGGTCGTCTATGTATAGGGTGACATTCTATCTTCCGAGCTCGTAGACATATACATATCGTTGCTCACCGCAGGGACCTGAATTCTTACCTCACTAAAAAATCCAATCCCAGCACTTCCTTTCATAATATATTAGACCACTTATTACACCTAGATACATCCAATGAAGATTGAGAGACCCATCTATCGGGAGTTGCTACTAAAATCACCTCTGTCGAGCTCCCTTGTAGTTAAGTCTATCAATTTTAGCACTAAGTTCCTTTTTCATAACCTCTATTGCGCAGGTGATGGGAGAGGGGTGGTTTTCAAATGTGCATTGGCCATCCCTTGATAGAAGAACATATCTGATTCCCTATGACAAGGCAAAATCTCCCGACCAAGTGCAGCCGGAGAAGGATGGTAATGAAATGACAATTGATAGTTGCAGCATATGGATCCGTAGCTCACTAAAATAAGGCACTAGGTGGAATATATATAGGTGTAAGAATCGTGAGCGCGGAAACCTCCTCTTTTGAGCCATATGGAGTTGACTTTCTCATATTTATCCCTAAGTTTATTTCCCGTGAGCTCTACGGAAGGGTGACCAAATATGCGCTCGCCGACTCTATCGTGTTAAGTTTCTCCATCTTCTTCACTAAGTTTCTTTCTGGTTTTTGCGCCTAGACGGGCTGCCCATTACGATGAGGCACTAGGTGGAATATATATAGGTGTTCACTGTGCGTCACCGGCAAGCATTGTAAACCTCCTTTTTTCTGAGCCATAAGGAGTTAAGTTTCTTATACTTAGCCGTAGTTTCTCTCTCGTGAGCTCTACGGAAGGGTCACCAAATTTGCGTTGGATGACTCCTCGTCCGACCAAATGGTCCACGTGATTCTCCCGTGGCACACAAGCGTTGCATCGAGCCCTATCAGGTCAAGTTTCTCAATCTTCTACACTAAGTTTATTTCTGATTTTTGCGCCTTGCTTCAGCAGTTCCACATGGTTATTAAACCAACACCTCATGATAAGGGACCATTGCGTATATTTCAGGTCGGTACTCGCCGTTGCAAAATCTCTCAACAAACATGAGAGGAGGGGGGTGGTGACCATAGGAGCAGCGCGCCATTCATCAACCAAAATGTATTTGATATTCACCTGCGAAGTCTTTTCTAGAACGCATGAAATACGTTCACACGACGAGGGTTTAGATATGAGGGCATCAGGTCCATCACCAAAATCACCTCTTTCGAGCTTGATGTAGTTAAGTTTCCTAATTAGGCACTAAGTTTGTTCTCCTGAGCTCTAGGAGTACGTGACGGGGGAGGGATTGTGGGCAAATGTGCATCGAGTCAGCCATATACCGGAGGATACACGAGATTTGTTTGTCATCATTAGGTCATCTATGTATAGGGTGACATTCTATCTTCCGAGCTCGTAGACATATCCATACGTTGCTCACTGCAGGGACCCAGAATTCTTACCTCAAGAAAAAATCCAATCCCACCAATTCCCTTTCATAATATATTAGACCAGTTATTACACCTAGATACATCCAATGAGAACTGAGATACCCGTCTATCGGGAGTTGCTACTAAAATCACCTCTGTCGAGCTCCCTTGTATTCAAGTCTCTCAATTTTAGCCCTAAGTTCCTTTTTCATAACCTCTATTGCGCAGGTGATGGGAGAGGGGTGGTTTTCAAATGTGCATTGGCCATCCCTTTATAGAAGAACATATCTGATTCCCCTATGACAAGGCAAAATCTCCCGACCAGTGCCAGCGGAGAAGTATGGTAATGAAATGACCATTGATAGTTGCACCATATGGATGCGTAGCTCACTAAAACGAGGCACTAGGTGGAATATATATAGGTGTGCGCAATCGGAAACCTCCTCTTTTTGAGCCATATGGAGTTGACTTTCTCATATTTACCCCTAAGTTTAGTTCCCGTGAGCTCTGCGGAACGGTGACCAAATATGCGCTCGCCGACTCTATCGTGTTAAGTTTCTCCATCTTCGTCACTAAGTTTCTTTCTGGTTTTTGCGCCTAGACGGGCTGCCCATTACGATGAGGCACTATGGGGAATACATATAGGTATTCGGTGTGCGTCACCGGCAAACGTTGTAAACCTCCGTTTTGTGAGCCATATGGAGTTAAGTTTCTCATCTTTAGCCTTAAGTTTCTCTCTCGTGAGCTCTTCGGAAGGGTCAGCAAATTTGCGTTGGACGACTCCTCGTCCGACCGAATGGTACACGTGATTCTCCCGTGGCACACGAGCGTTGGCTAATTCCAATTTCGAGCCCTATCATGTTATGTTTCTCAATCTTCTTCTCTAAGTTTCTTTCTGATTTTTGCGCCTTGCTTCAGTAGTTCCACATGGTTATTAAACCAACACCACATGATAAGAGACCATTGTGTATATTTCAGGTCGGTACTCGCCGTTGCAAAATCTCTCAACAAACATGAGAGGAGGGGGATGGTGACCATAGAAGCAGCGCGCCATTCATCGACCGAAGTATATTTGATATTCACCTGCGAAGTCTTTTCTAGAACGCATGAAATACGTTCACACGACGAGGGTTGAGATATGAGGGCATCAGGTCCATCGCCAAAATCACCTCTTTCGAGCTTATCGTAGTTAAGTTTCCTAATTAGGCACTAAGTTTGTTCTCCTGAGCTCTAGGAGTACGTGACGGGGAGGGATTGTGGGCAAATGTGCATCGAGTCAGCCATATACCGAAGGATACACGAGATTTGTTTGTCATCATTAGGTCGTCTATGTATAGGGTGACATTCTATCTTCCGAGCTCGTAGACATATAAATACATTGCTCACTGCAGTGACCCAAAATTCTTACCTCACGAAAAAAATCCAATCCCAGCACTTCCCTTTCATAATAGAGGAACACATCTGATTCCCCTATGACAAGGCAAAATCTCCCGACCAGTGCCAATGGAGGAGGATTGTAATGAAATGACCATTGATAGTTGCTCACTAAAACAAGGCACTAGGTGGAATATATATAGGTGTGCGCAACCGGTGAGCGTCGGAAACCTCCTCTTTTGGAGCCATATGGAGTTGACTTTCTCATATTTACCCCTAAGTTTATTTCTCGTGAGCTCTACGGAAGGGTGAACAAATATGCGCTCGCCAACTCTATCATGTTAAGTTTCTCAATCTTCTTCACTAAGTTCCTTTCTGGTTTTTGTGCCTAGACGGGCTGCCCATTCCAATGAGGCACAAGGTATAGGTGTTCGATGTGCCTCACCTGCAAGCGTTGTAAACCTCCTTTTTCTGAGCCATATGGAGTTAAGTTTCTCATATTTAGCCTTAAGTTTCTCTCTCGTGAGCTCTACGGAAGGGTCACTGAATTTGCGTTGGACGACTCCTCGTCCGGCCGAATGGTACACGTGATTCTCCCGTGGCACACGAGCGTTGTCCAATTCCAATTTCGAGCCCTATCCTGTTAAGTTTCTCAATCTTCTTCACTAAGTTTTTTCTGATTTTTGCGCCTTGCTTCAGCAGTTCCACATGGTTATTAAACCTACACCTCATGATAAGAGACCATTGCGTATATTTCAGGTCGGTACTCGCCGTTGCAAATTCTCTTAACAAACAAGAGAGGATGGGGATGGTGACCATAGGAGTAGCGCGCCATTCATCGATCGAAGTATATTTGATATTCACCTACGAAGTCTTTTCTAGAACGCATGAAATACGTTCACACGACGAGGGTTGAGATATGATGGCATCATGTCCATCGCCAAAATCACCTGTTTCGAGCTTGATGTAGTTCAGTTTCCTAATTAGTCCCTAAGTTTGTTCTCTTGAGCACTAGGAGTACGTGACGGGGGAGGGATTGTGGGAAAATGTGCATCGAGTCAGCCATATACCGAAGGATACACGAGATTTGTTTGTCATCAGTAGGTCGTCTATGTATAGGGTGACATTCTATCTTCCGAGCTCAGAGACATATACATACGCTGCTCACCGCAGGACCTGAATTCTTAAGGCCGGAAAAAATCCAATCCCAGCACTTCCTTTCATAATATATTGGACCACTTATTACACCTAGATACATCCAATGAGGACTGATATACCCGTCTGTCGGGAGTTGCTACTAAAATCACCTCAGTCGAGCTCCCTTGTGGTTAAGTCTCTAAATTTTAGCACTAAGTTCCTTTTTCATAACCTCTATTGAGCAAGTGATGGGAGTGGGTTGGTTTTCAAATGTGCATTGGCCATCCCTTGATAGAAGAACATATCTGATTCCCCTATGTCAAGGCAAAATCTCCCGACCAGTGCCAACGGATAAGGATTGTAATGAAATGACCATTGATAGTTGCAGCATATGGATGAGTAGCTCACTAAAATGAGGCACTAGGTGGAATATATATAGGTGTGCGCAACCGGTGAGCGTCGGAAACCTCCTCTTTTTGAGCCATATGGAGTTGACTTTCTCATATTTACCCCTAAGTTTATTTCTCGTGAGCTCTACGGAAGGGTGAACAAATATGCGCTCGCCGACTCTATCATGTTAAGTTTCTCAATCTTCTTCACTAAGTTCCTTTATGGTTTTTGTGCCTAGACGGGCTGCCCATTCCAATGAGGCACAAGGTATAGGTGTTCGCTGTGCCTCACCTGCAAGCGTTGTAAACCTCCTTTTTCTGAGCCATATGGAGTTAAGTTTCTCATATTTAGCCTCAAGTTTCTCTCTCGTGAGCTCTACGGAAGGGTCACCGAATTTGCGTTGGACGACTCCTCGTCCGGCCGAATGGTACACGTGATTCTCCCGTGGCACACGAGCGTTGTCTAATTCCAATTTCGAGCCCTATCCTGTTAAGTTTCTCAATCTTCTTCACTAAGTTTTTTCTGATTTTTGCGCCTTGCTTCAGCAGTTCCACATGGTTATTAAACCTACACCTCATGATAAGAGACCATTGCGTATATTTCAGGTCGGTACTCGCCGTTGCAAATTCTCTTAACAAACATGAGAGGATGGGGATGGTGACCATAGGAGTAGGGCGCCATTCATCGATCGAAGTATATTTGATATTCACCTGCGAAGTCTTTTCTAGAACGCATGAAATACGTTCACACGACGAGGGTTGAGATATGATGGCATCATGTCCATCGCCAAAATCACCTGTTTCGAGCATGATGTAGTTCATTTTCCTAATTAGTCCCTAAGTTTGTTCTCTTGAGCACTAGGAGTACGTGACGGGGGAGGGATTGTGGGAAAATGTGCATCGAGTCAGCCATATACCGAAGGATACACGAGATTTTTTTGTCATCAGTAGGTCGTCTATGTATAGGGTGACATTCTATCTTCCGAGCTCGTAGACATATACATACGTTGCTCACTGCAGGGACCCAGAATTCTTGCGTCGGGAAAAAAAATCCAATCCCAGCACTTCCCTTTCATAATATATTGGACCACTTATTACACCTAGATACATCCAATGAGGACTGATATACCCGTCTGTCGGGAGTTGCTACTAAAATCACCTCAGTCGAGCTCCCTTGTGGTTAAGTCTCTCAATTTTAGCACTAAGTTCCTTTTTCATAACCTCTATTGAGCAAGTGATGGGAGTGGGTTGGTTTTCAAATGTGCATTGGCCATCCCTTGATAGAAGAACATATCTGATTCCCCTATGTCAAGGCAAAATCTCCCGACCTGTGCCAACGGAGAAGGATTGTAATGAAATGACCATTGATAGTTGCAGCATATGGATGAGTAGCTCACTAAAATGAGGCACTAGGTGGAATATATATAGGTGTGCAAGAATCGTGAGCGTCGGAAACCTCCTCTTTTTGAGCCATATGGAGTTGACTTTCTCATATTTAGCCCTAAGTTTATTTCTCGTGAGCTCTACGGAAGGGTGACGAAATATGCGCTCGCCGACTCTATCGTGTTAAGTTTCTCAATCTTCTTCACTAAGTTTCTTTCTGGTTTTTGCGCCTAGACGGGCTGCCCATTACAATGAGGCACTAGGTGGAATAGATATAGGTGTTCGTAAGGCCACCGCCATGCGTGTAACCCTCCTTTTCTCGAGCCATATGGATTTAAGTTTCTCATATTTAGCCTTAAGTTTCTCTCTCGTGAGCTCTACGGAAGGGTCACCAAATTTGCGTTGGACGACTCCACGTCCGACCGAATGGTACACGTGATTCTCCCGTGGCACACGAGCGTTGCCTAATTCCAATTTCGAGCCCTATCATGTTAAGTTTCTCAATGTTCTTCACCAAGTTTCTTTCTGATTTTTGCGCCTTGCTTCAGCAGTTCCACATGGTTATTAAACCAACACCTCATGATAAGAGACCATTGTGTATATTTCAGGTCGGTACTCGCCATTGCAAAATCTCTCAACAAACATGAGAGGATGGGGATGGTGACCATAGGAGCAGTGTGCCATTCATCGAACGAAGTATATTTGATATTCACCTGCGAATTCTTGTCTAGAACGCATGAAATACGTTCACACGACGAGGGTTGAGATATGAGGGCATCAGGTCCATCGCCAAAATCACCTCTTTCGAGCTTGATGTAGTTAAGTTTCCTTATTAGGCCCTAAGTTTGTTCTCCGAAGCTCTAGGAGTACGTGATGGGGGAGGGATTGTGGGCAAATGTGCATCGAGTCAGCCATATACCGAAGGATACACGAGATTTGTTTGTCATCAGTAGGTCGTCTATGTATAGGGTGACATTCTATCTTCTGAGCTCGTAGACATATACATACGTTGCTCACTACATGGACCCAGAATTCTTACCTCACGAAAAAATCCAATCCCAACACTTCCCTTTCATAATATATTAGACCACTTATTACACCTAGATACATCCAATGAGGACTGAGATACCCGTCTATCGGGAGTTGCTACTAAAATCACCTCTGTCGAGCTCCCTTGTAGTTAATTCTCTCAATTTTAGCACTAAGTTCCTTTTTCATAACCTCTATTGAGCAGTTGATGGGAGAGCGGTGGTTTCCAAATGTCATTGGCCATCCCTTGATAGAGGAACATATATGATTCCCCTATGACAAGGCAAAATCTCCCGACCAGTGCCAGCGGAGAAGGATGGTAATGAAATGACCATTGATAGTTGCAGCATATGGATGCATAGCTCACTAAAACGAGGCACTAGGTGGAATATATATAGGTGTGCTGTAACACCCCGGATGTAACTTTCCATATTTGTAACTCCAACTCTTGCCATTTTCGGCATTGTGATATGATATTCCCTCCGTGGTTGGGTTTTTGTCTTTCGTTTTGCATTTTGTCCATGTCATGCATTTCATATCATGTCATCATGTGCATCTCATTTGCATACGTGTTCGCCTCATGCATCCGAGTATTTTCCCGTTGTCCGCTTTTGCAATCCCGCACTACTATGTCCCCCGGCGCCCCTTTTACATTTTTCCGTGAGCGGGTACTAAACTTTCTCGGAATGGACCGAGGTTTGTCAAGTGGCCTTGGTACACCACCGTAGACCACCTGTCAAGTTTCGGGTCATTTGGAGCTCGTTTGGTACTCCAACGGTTAACCGTGACTCTCGCAAAGGCCTCTTTTAAGTTGCAGCCCAACACCCCTTCAAAACAGCCCAATAACCCATCTAAGTCACTTCCATGCTCTCCATCGTCGGATCACGATCGTGGGGGAAAAACCGACTCGCTTGGAGCTTCCTAGCTCCTTCTACCTATAAATATAGCCTCCCCTCCAAAATTTCCGGATCCCAAACCCTAGCCCGCTCCTCCTCGCATACGGACACGCCCGGTCCATACGGACGAAACCCGCCGCAGCACCGGACCATCATAAGGGCCACGTGGCGCGCCCACATCACCGCCGCCGCCGGCCCGCAGGGCCCGCGGGAGGCCTTCGATGCGGCTATATCTCCCACGTGTCGAAGCACAACTTTGAGGCATAACGGCATTGAAAGCAATGTCGCAAGTGAGGTAATCTTCACACAACCCATGTAATACATAAGGGAAAGAGATACATAGTTGGCTTACAGTCGCCACTTCACACAATACATAAATAAACATCCATCATCCAGATTACACTCAAGGTCCGACTACGGAACCAAAATAAAAGAAGACTACCCCAAATGCTAAACAGATCCCCGATCGTCCCAACTGGCTCCACTCATCGATCATCGGAAAAGACACATAGTAACGACCACGTTCCTCGCCGAACTCCCACTTGAGCTCGGTTGCGCCATCTGTGACCGCATCGTCGGCACCTGCAACTGTTTTGGTAGAATCTGTGAGTCACGGGGACTCAGCAATCTCACACCCGCGAGATCAAGACTATTTAAGCTGATAGGAAGGACAGAGTTGTGAGGTGGAGCTGCAGCAAGCGACTAGAATATATGGTGGCTACATTCGCAAAAGAGAGCCAGAAGAGAAGCAAGGCACGGTCGTGAAGCTAGTAGCGATCAAGAAGTGATCCTGAACTACTTACGCCAAACATTACTCCAACACCGTGTTCACTTCCGGACTCCGAGAAGAGACCATCACGGTTACACACGCGTTGATGTGTTTTAATCAAGGTCAACTTCGCTTTCTACAACCGACATTAACAAATTCCCATCTGCCTCATAACCGCGGGCACGGCTTTCGAAGATAATACCCTGTGGGTGTCCCAACTTAGCCCATTATAAGCTCTCACGGTCAAGAAGGATATTCCTTCTACCGGGAAGACCCGATCAGTCTCGGAATCCCGGACTACAAGACATTTCGACAGCAATAAAACAAGACCAGCAAAGCCGCCCGATTGTGCCGACAAATCCCGATAGGAGCTGCACATATCTCGTTCTCGGGGCACATCAGGATGAGCAGTCCGTACAACTAAAACCAGACCTCAAGTTTCCTTGAGGGGCGCGCAGAGGGTTTCTAGTTCGGGCCAGCACTCAAGGAGCACCTGGTCCGGGGGTTAAATAAAGATGACCCTCGGGCTCGCGAAAACCCGGGGAAAAAAGGCTTAGGTGGAAAATGGTAAAACCAATGTTGGGCCTTGCTGGAGGAGTCTTATTCAAAGCGAACTGTCAAAGGGGTCCCATAAATCACCCAACCGTGTAAGGAACGCGAAACAAGGAACATAACACCGGTATGACGGAAACTAGGGTGGCAAGAGTGGAACAAAACACCAGGCATAAGGCCGAGCCTCCCACCCTTTACCAAGTATATAGATGCATTAATTAAACAATAGATATTGTGATATCCCAACAAGTAAACATGTTCCAACAAGGAACAACATCTCCATGTTCCAACAAGGAACAAACTTCGTCTTCTCCTGCAACTAGCAACGCTATAAGAGGGGCTGAGCAAAGCGGTAACATAGCCAATCAACGGTTTGCTAGGAAAGGATGGTTAGGGGCTTGACATGGCAATATGGGTGGCATGATAAGCAAGTGATAGGCATCGTAGCATAGGCATAGCAAAAGAGCGAGCATCTAGCAAGCAAAGTTAGAAGTGATTTCGGGGGTATGGTCATCTTGCCTGCAAGGTTCTTAGAGTTGTCGAAAGCTTGATCCTCGTAAGCATTCTCAACAGGTTCCTCGCTCACGCACTCGCCTCCGGCTCTACCCAAAGCAAGAACACAAACAAAGGAACCACAATAAATCACGGTGCAATGCACAAGCAACATGATGCAAAACATGGCATGATATGCGAGATGTGATATGCAATGCGTATCGTGTTCGAAGGAAAATGATGAACCAGGCATCAACTTGGCAAACCAAGTATGCCGCTGAAAGGTTAGATGATTTCGTTGAAATCGATATAAAGATCACCGAATCGGATGCACGGTTTGCAAATGACAAGCAAAACAAGAATGACACAAATCTGCCATTAACAACATGATCCCACATAGCAAGCAACAAGAAATTAAGCTACTGCACCCAAACGTACCAGCAAGGCATATGGCAGTGATCTACTCAAGATGCTTGACAAAAGATGAACACTGAGATACGGCTAAATCACACAATAACAGGTCCAAACAAGCATGGCAAAAGTGCAAAATATATCAGCTTCACAGACTTAGGAAAATACTCAACATGGCAGAATCAGCATCAGGAAGCAATGTTCAGAGCAAGCAAACAACATGCTACAGGAACTTATAATAGCAAAACAAGGCATGAAATGAATCTACTCAAAGCATAGAACAAAAGTCCCTTACTGACCATGAGCCAAAAAGGATCAGAAGATATGATGGCACCCACGTAAACATATCAAGTTTCGTTAACAGATTCAGCAAACAGGGCATGACATTGACAGAATTATGAAGACATGTTCGCGAGCTCGATGCACTCACTACAGAGCATTTCATGATAAACTAAGCATACATACATCAAGAAGACATGGCATAGAAGCTATAAATGGCAAGAACAATATCATAGCATTCACGGATCAACTACAACAACCTTGGCAAAATTGAATAACATGTATACAATCTGCCAGGAAACATTTTATAGAAAAAGTAGAGCTCGATTGACTCAAGCTATGGCACTCCATAATTGCAAACAAGGGCATGGATGGATAGAGCATAACCATATGTTCAAAACATCCTTACTGAAGTATCTCAAAATATGCATGGATTTCTCGGTAGCATCAAGTTAACATGGCATACAAATATCAGCAAAACAGGGGCTGAAATCAGCAACATCATGAAGCCTAGTTTGCATGCTTGTGCTAGTCACCACAGAGATCACAAAAATACATGGCATACACCATTGTAAAGATGGCATGGCATATTACAAAACACATGTAGGACTCAAATTCATAGGATGCACACATCAATCATGGCAAAAATGACAAAAGTGCATGTTCTGATAAGAATCTGAAACTAACATCACATAGCCCTCTTCCAACAGCTTTTCGGGCATCAAGATGAGTTCAAATGAAAATGATGCAATGAGATGAAATGATCTACTCATCGGGACGAACAGTTCGGTACGCTATACGCCCAAAACGGAGCCACGGGTGCAGAGTTATGATGCGATGCAAATGCAACACAATTACTGGGGAAAATGACTTAGAGGATTCGGGGGAGAAGGAGAAGTCAACCCTCGTTGGATCTAGATCGGATCCAGAGCACGCGGCCGGCGGCGGCTCGCCGTAGCTGAGCCGGAGGAGGGAAGAAGACGGCCGGGGAAGGAGGACGGGGCCGACGGGCGCGGAGGTGGTCGGGCGGCGCTTGGCGGCGGCGAGGGCGCGGGGGCACCCCGGGCGGCGGCTGGCGAAATGGGGCGACGACGGCCGGGCGACGGCGGCCGGGCCGACGGAGGCGGCGGCGGCGACGGCGACAAGGTTAGGCGCGGCGCGGCGAAGCGAAGGGCGGCGGCGGCAGTGCGGACGGCGGTGTGGCGGGCGGCGCTGGTCGGGAGGGCCTCCCTGGCCCTCGCGGGCCGGCTGCGGCGGCGATGTGGGCGCGACCACGTGGCGCGCCGCGATTGGTCCGAGGCGGCGGTGGGTTTCGTCCGGCGCGAACCGGACGTGTCCGGCGCGCGGAGTGAGCGGGGCTACGGTTTCGGGATCCGGAAATTTTCGGAGGGGGAGGCTATATTTATAGGTAGAAGGAGCTAGGAAGCTCCAAACGAGGTGCGGTTTTCGCCCACACGATCGTGATCTGACGACGGAGAGCATAGAAGTGACTTAGATGGATTATTGGGCTCTTTTGAAGGGGTGTTGGGCTGCAACTTAAAAGAGGCCTTTGCGAGAGTGCGGTTAACCGTTGGAGTACCAAACGAGCTCCAAATGACCCGAAACTTGACATGTGGTCTACCGGTGGTGTACCGAGGCCACTTGACAAACCTCGGACCATTCCGAGAAAGTTTAGTACCCGCTCACAGAAAAATGTAAAAGGGGACGCCGGGGGACATAGGAGTGCCGATTGCAAAATGCATAACGGGAAAATGCTCGGATGCATGAGACGAACACGTATGCAAATGAGATGAACATGATGACATGATATGAAATGCATGACATGGACAAAATGCAAAACGAAAGACAAAAACCCAACCATGGAGGGAATATCATATCACAATGCCGAAAATGGCAAGAGTTGGAGTTACAAATATGGAAAGTTACATCCGGGTGTTACAACACTCCACCACTACAAGAGGATCTCGCCCCAGATCTAGGACTGAAAGAACTCCGGATATTCAGAACGGAGGTGATCCTCGCGCCTGTGTGGCTTCTCGGTCGAAATGGTGTGACCACTTCACTTTCAGGAATTTGATTGACTTGTTGCGAGTCTTGCGCTCGGTTTCTTCAAGAATAGCAACGGGTGCTCATGATAAGAGAGATCTTCTTGGAGGTCAATTTCTTGAAGTTGATAGTGCGCCAGCGTCTTGAAGCACTTATGGCTGTGACACGTGAAGCACATCGTGTATATTCGCGAAGTTGGACGGAAGCTCAAGTTGATAGGCGAGATCGCCTCTTTTGCCAATGATCTTGAAAGGACCCACGTGTCTAGGGGTAAGCTTCCTTTGATACCGGGCGAGTGCCTTTCATTGAGAGACGCGAGGTAGACATGGTCTCCGATTTCAAAAGCCACATCACGGTGCTTGTCATCATAATAGTTTCTTCCGCGCGATTGCGCGGCTTTGAGATTCTCACGAATGACTTTGCACATTTCTTCGCTTCGTGATCAAGTCGTTGCCAAGAAGTTGGCGTTCAATTGCCCTCGGACCAATTGAGAGGAGTACGTCACTTTCGCCATAGAGAATTTCGAATGGGGCCTTGCCCGAACTCGCTTGGATGCTGTTGTTGTAGGAGAACTCGGCATATGGAAGACAATCTTTCCACTTCATACCGAAGGAAATGACACAAGCCCTGAGCATATCTTCAAGGATTTGATTGACTCGCTCGACTTGGCCACTTGTTTGAGGATGCAAAGCTGTGCTGAAATGAATGTTGGTGCCCATGGCCTTCTGAAAAGAATCCCAAAACTTGGAGGTGAAGATGCTGCCACGGTCTGAAGAGATCAATTGTGGAATGCCGTGCAAGGAGACAATCCTGGATGTGTATAGCTCTGCCAACTGAGCTGCTGTGATAGATTCCTTGATAGGAAGAAAATGAGCCACTTTAGTAAGCTTGTCAATGACAACGAAGATAGCATCATTTCCACGCTTGGACTTTGGAAATCCAGTCACGAAGTCCATCTCGATGTGATCAAACTTCCATTCTGGAATAGCAAGAGGTTGGAGGAGACCAGCTGGTCGTTGGTGTTCTGCTTTCACTCTTCTGCAGGCATCACACTCATTCACAAATTGAGCAATTTCTCGCTTCATTCGAGTCCACCAATATGACTGCTTGAGGTCATGGTACATCTTCGTACTTCCGGGATGAATGGATAGAAGCGAATTGTGTGCCTCGCTCATAATGACTTTACGTAGATCACCCTTTGGAACCACAATCCGTCCTCAAGAAAAGAGTATCTTTGTCATCAATGTGGAAGCACTTGTATTTGAATGCCCTTGTCGATACCACGTTTCACCTTTTTCACCATGGTATCCAGGAGTTGAGCCTCACGAATTTGGTCTTCCAAAGTAGGAGAGACTATGAGGTTGGCGAGAAAGCCTTGAGGAACAACTTGAAGATTCAGCTTGCGGAAAGCTTCACAGAGATCCGGTTGGAAGGGCTTGAGGATTAAACTGTTGCAATAAGCCTTCCTGCTCAAAGCATCTGCAATCACATTGGCCTTGCCCGGAGTATATTCAATAATCGGATTGTACTCTTGAATCATTTCGACCCATCGAGTTTGCCTGAGGTTGAGGTTGGGTTGAGTGAAGATATACTTGAGGCTCTTGTGATCGGTGAAAATGTCCACTTTCCTTCCCAACAAGAGATGTCTCCAAGTTATCAATGCATGGACAACTGCCGCCAACTCAAGATCGTGAGTGGGATAGTTCTTTTCGTTGGGCTTCAGCTGAAGAGAGGTATAGGCCACAACTCTCTTCTCTTGCATTAACACAGCACCGAGACCTTGAAGAGAAGCATCACAGAAAACTTCGAATGGCTTGGATTCGTCAGGAGGAGTTAAGACAGGAGCTGTGACGAGTTTCTCTTTGAGGGTGTTGAAAGCAACGTCACACTCAGGAGACCAGACATACTTCACGTGCTTCTGGAGGAGGTTGGAAAGAGGCTTTGCAATCTTAGAGAAGTTCTCAACGAATCTTCGGCAATAGCTTGCAAGTCCAAGAAAACTGCGAAGCTGCTTGACATTCTGTGGAGGTTCCCAATTCACAACTGCAGACACCTTCTCGGGATTAACAACGATGCCCTTGGCGGAGATGATGTGACCAAGGTAAAGAACTTCATCAAGCCAAAATTCACATTTGGAAAACTTCGCATAGAATTGATGCTCTCTGAGCTTGTCGAGCACCAATCGCAAATGTTTGGCATGATCCTTCTTATTCTTGGAGAAGACCAAAATATCATCGAGATAGACCAAGACGAATTCATTGGTGTAGGGGTTGAAGATGAAGTTCATCATCCGAGAGAATGTTGGAGGAGCATTGACAAGGCCGAAAGACATGACAGTATATTCATAAGAACCAAAGCTTGTTCTGAATGCTGTCTTGGGAATATCTTGTTCACGAATGCGAATTTGATGATAACCCATACGAAGGTCAAGCTTGGAGAACACTTTAGCACCTTTGAGTTGCTCGAAAATCTCATTGATGTTGGGAAGTGGATACTTGTTCTTGATTGTCTTCTTATTCAATGGACGGTAATCGACGCAAAGTTGGTCCGTGCCATCCTTCTTCTGGACAAAAAGAACACCACAACCCCAAGGAGATGAACACGGTCTGATCAAACCCAGACGCTCTTGTTCATCGAGCTGCTTCTTCAATTCCTTCAGCTCATTAGGTCCAAGCTTGTATGGACGCTTGCAAACGGGTTGATGCGGGCTCAAGATCGATAACGAACTCAAGCGGCGGTGAGGAGGCATACCCGAAGCTCTTACGGAAAGACATCTTGGTACTCACAAACGATCGAATCGAGAGATAGCATCCAATTCGCCCTTCTCATTGAGAGAAAACAACCGAATGGTTTCATCACGAGCGCATAGATGATCACATCATTAGAAGAGTGAGTCAATTGATTTCCACGGCAGCACAATCAAGCTGAGCTTTGTGCTGAGAAAGCCAGTCCATCCCGAGAATTAGATCAATATCCGAGTCACCAAGGACAATTGGTTTAGCCAGAAATCTATAGTCGCCCATCTTGATACCGACATTCGAAACCAAAACTCGAGAAGTCATTTCCCTAGCCGGAGAAACAATAGACAAAGGTCTCGGCAATACTTGAGTAACCAAATCATGCATAGCCACAAAAGGTCTTGAGATGAAAGAATGCGATGCACCAGTATCAAATAAGACTTTTGCAGGAATATCATTAATTGAGAGATTACCCAATATCACATCAGTAGATTCCTCCGCTTGAGCTGCATTCATCATATTCACCTTTGCATACTTGGGATTATGCTTGACCACTGCATTGCTGAAGATCTCACAGAGGAGGAGGCGGAAGGCGCCTTTGGTTGAAGCACTTGTTCGCATAGTGACCTTTCTCACGACATTTGTTGCAAGTCACCCGAGAGCGGACGGTGATAAGGAGCATTTGACCTTGGAGCTTGAGAATTTGACTTGTTCGATAGCCTGGGTTGGGTGGGTGGGAAGATCCACGACCACCTGAGTTCTTCTGGCGATAAGGCCGACGGAACGGAGGAGGAGGAAGGTAGAACTTTGCTGCTTAGCTGCCACTTGAGAGGAAGAAGAAGACTGAACTGCATCCCTGATTCTCTTCTTAGAAGCCTCACATTTAAGCTGGGCAGCTTCTTGCTTCAATGCCATGTTGTAGAATTCATCATACTTTTCTCGCTCAAAAGCACGAGAGCTAATTGCAGATCTTCTCCGAGACCACCTCCGAATTGATAGATCATACTCTTTTCATCGTGGACGCCTTGCTTAGCGAAGCGCAGTTTCGAACTGGATATTGTATTGATACACGACATGTTGCCTTGCTTGAGATTGCGGAACTCCTCACGCTTGCTCTCAACAACACTTTTCGAATGTGGTGAGCTTTGAAGTCTCGTGGAACTCATCCTGTAATGACACGACCTCCTCTGGAATCTTTGTATTGTTGATACCACTCAGCAGCTTGGTCCTTGAGTTGAAACGAAGCAAACTTGACAAAGTCAACAGGTCTGACATTGCTACATTCAAAATGTTTGCAGATGTCCACAAGCCAATCATCGGCGTCTGTGGCCTCGACACAGAAGCTGAAAGACTTCGGCTGATTAGCGAGGAACTAATTGAGGGTAGCAAAGTGCGGCTGGTTGTTGCCTTGGCCTTGATTTCCTTGGTTGCCTTGCCCTTGGGTACGCTCTTGCAAGAGTTGCAAAATCATCTGAGCATTTGCATTGGTGGCTGCCATGATAGCTTGCCATGCCTCCGGAGGCGGAGGTGGAGGTGGAGGGTTCGACTGACTCCCATCATTGCGATCCGGATTCAGACGCATTGGCGGAGCCATCCTGAAGAGGGTGACATCCGTTAGCACTTTGATAGACAGATAGACAAGTTGAATCAACGGATAGAAATTGCAACATATAGTCTTCATAATAAACATTCGAACAAGGATGAACGAATGAATTCCAAAAGCTAACATCACACGTCCATAAGGTGAGAAGCCACTTGATTAAGGTTTGATGAAAAAAAATAACAAGGTACGACTGGAACAAATAAGTGGTAAGGATTACCCAATCGCAAACCAAAAATCTGCGGGAAGAAATGCTAAGAGCTACTTGAATCCCACCTATAAACTCCCGAAACTTTCTGGTTATGCAATCTGGTGTTGGGGATACAGGGACACAAAATATATCACCCAAACTAACAATACCTAGATCCAAATTGTATCCATCCGTCAACACATAACCAAGAAACCTTCGAAATCGTGTACCTCGACCTTCAAAAGCATCCGTTATACGAAGTCATGGCAATACTCCCGAGCTCTCCAAGATCTTTGGGTTATCGGGTTATCTCACCAACAACTGTACAAAAGAGATTTTCGATGTCGGCAAAGCTCAGGTATTCCAGAACTGCAACGATAAAATTGTGACGACAACACCTCGGAGCTCAACTCCCCGGGACACTGCAACAACCCCTAAATGTCAAGAGGCACCAAGAACAATGTTCTCGTCACAAAACCATCGGAACGATTCCAAGATACCCACGTGATCCTAATTTTTTTTTTGTGAAATTTGAGCAGAGGAGAGTCAAAACTTCTACGTCAGGAGACCTCACCAGAGCGACGAAGGGACTGGGGAGTAAAAAGAATCCTACTCTCCGATATATATAATCCTAAGACTCAAAACATTTTTGTTCTAGACTCAACAACGCCAACAAACAATCAATCAGGGGGGCTCCTAAGTCGGGGATGGCTCTGATTACCAACTTGTAACGCCCTCGATGCGGCTATATCTCCCACGTGTCGAAGCACGACTTAGAGGCATAACCTCATTGAAAGCAATGTCGCAAGTGAGGTAATCTTCACACAACCCATGTAATACATAAGGGAAAGAGATACATAGTTGGCTTACAATGCCACTTCACACAATACATAAATAAACATCCATCACCAGATTACACTCAAGGTCCGACTACGGAACCAAAATAAAAGAAGACTACCCCAAATGCTAAACAGATCCCGATCATCCCAACTGGGCTCCACTCACGATCATCGTGAAAAGACACATAGTAACGACCACGTTCCTCGTCGAACTCCCACTTGAGCTCGGTTCGCCATCTGACCGGCATCGCCGGCAATCGCAACTGTTTTGGTAGAATCTGTGAGTCACGGGACTCAGCAATCTCACACCGAGATCAAAACTATTTAAGCTGATAGGAAGGACAGAGTTGTGAGGTGGAGCTGCAGCAGCGACTAGCATATATGGTGGCTACATTCGCAAAAGAGAGCGAGAAGAGAAGCAAGGCACGGCCGTGAAGCTAGTAGCGATCAAGAAGTGATCCTGAACTACTTACGCCAAACATTACTCCAACACGTGTTCACTTCCGGACTCCGCCGAAGAGACCATCACGGTTACACACGCCGTTGATGTGTTTTAATCAAGGTCAACTTCGTTTTCTACAACCGACATTAACAAATTCCCATCTGCCTCATAACCGCGGGCACGGCTTTGAAAGATAATACCCCGCAGGGTGTCCCAACTTAGCCCATTATAAGCTCTCACGGTCAGCTAACGATATTCCTTCTACGGGAAGACCCGATCAGTCTCGGAATCCCGGACTACAAGACATTTCAACAGCAATAAAACAAGACCAGCAAAGCCGCCCGATTGTGCCGACAAATCCCGATAGGAGCTGCACATATCTCGTTCTCGTGGCACATCCGGATGAGCAGTCCATTATAACTAAAACCAGACCGCAAGTTTCCTTGAGGGGCGCCGCAGGGCTCTAGTTCGGGCCAGCACTCGAAGGAGCACTGGTCCGGGGTTAAAATTAAGATGACCCTCGGGCTCGCGAAACCCGGGAAAAAAAGGCTTAGGTGGCAAATGGTAAAACCAATGTTGGGCCTTCTTTGGAGGAGTCTTATTCAAAGCGAACTGTCAAGGGGTCCCATAAATCACCCAACCGTAAGGAACGCGAAATCAAGGAACATAACACCGGTATGACGGAAACTAGGGTGGCAAGAGTGGAACAAAACACCAGGCATAAGGACGAGCCTTCCACCCTTTACCAAGTATATAGATGCATTAATTAAACAATAGATATTGTGATATCCCAACAAGTAAACATGTTCCAACAAGGAACAACATCTCCATGTTCCAACAAGGAACAAACTTCATCTTCTCCTGCAACTAGCAACGCTATAAGAGGGGCTGAGCAAAGCGGTAACATAGCCAATCAACGTTTTGCTAGGAAAGGATGGTTAGGGGCTTGACATGGCAATATGGGTGGCATGATAAGCAAGTGATAGGCATCGTAGCATAGGCATAGCAAAAGAGCGAGCATCTAGCAAGCAAAGATAGAAGTGATTTCGAGGGTATGGTCATCTTGCCTGCAAGGTTCTCAGAGTTGTCGAAAGCTTGATCCTCGTAAGCGTTCTCAACAGGTTCCTCGTTCACGTACTCATCTCCCGGCTCTACCCAAAGCAAGAACACAAACAAAGGAACCACAATAAATCACGGTGCAATGCACAAGCAACATGATGCAAAACATGGCATGATATGCGAGATGTGATATGCAATGCGTATGCGTGCTCCGGAAGGAAAATGATGAACCAGGCATCAACTTGGCAAACCAAGTATGCTGCTGGAAAGGTGAGATGATTTCGGTTGAAATCGACATAAAGATCACCGGAATCGGATGCACGGTTTGCAAATGACAAGCAAAACAAGAATGACACAAATCTGCCATTAACAGCATGATGCCACATAGCAAGCAACAAGAAATTAAGCTACTGCACCCAAACGTACCAGCAAAGCATATGGCAGTGATCTACTCAAGATGCTTGACAAAAGATGAACACTGAGATACGGCTAAATCACACAATAACAGGTCCAAACAAGCATGGCAAAAGTGCAAAATATATCAGCTTCACAGACTTAGGAAAATACTGAACATGGCAGAATCAGCATCAGGAAGCAATGTTCAGAGCAAGCAAACAACATGCTACAGGAACTTATAATAGCAAAAGAAGGCATGACATGAATCTAATCAAAGCATAGAAAAAAATTCCCTTACTGACCATGAGCCAAAATGGATCAGAAGATATGATGGCACCCACGTAAACATAGCAAGTTTCGTTAATAGATTCAGCAAACAGGGCATGACATTGACAGAATTATGAAGACATCTTCGCGAGCTCGATGCACTCACTACAGAGCATTTCATGATAAACTAAGCATACATACATCAAGAAGACATGGCATAGAAGCTATACATGGCAAGAACAACATCATAGCATTCACGGATTAACTACAACAACCTTGGCAAAATTGAATAACATGTGTACAATCTACCAGGAAACATTTTATAGCAAAAGTAGAGCTCGATTGACTCAAGCTATGGCACTCCATAATTGCAAACAAGGGCATGGATGGATAGAGCATAGCCATATGTTCAAAACATCCTTACTGAAGTATCTCAAAATATGCATGGATCTCTCGGTAGCATCAAGTTAACATGGCATAAAAATATCAGCAAAACAGGGGTTGAAATCAGCAACATCATGAAGCCTAGTTTGCATGCTTGTGCTAGTCACCACAGAGATCACCAAAATACATGGCATACACCCCTGTAAAGATGGCATGGCATATTACAAAACACATGTAGGACTCAAGTTCATAGGATGCACACATCAATCATGGCAAAAATGACAAAAGTGCATGTTCTGATAAGAATCTGAAACTAACATCACATAGCCCTCTTCCAACAGCATTTCGGGCATCAAGATGAGCTCAAATGAAAATGATGCAATGATATTAATGATCTACTCATCGGGACGAACAGTTCGGTATGCTATACGCCCAAAATGGAGCCACGGGTGCAGAGTTATGATGCGATGCAAATGCAACACAATTACTGGGGAAAAATGACTTAGAGGATTCGGGGGAGAAGGAGAAGTCAACCCTCGTTGGATCTAGATCGGTCCAGAGCACGCGGCCGGCGGCGGCTCGCCGGAGCAGCGCTGGAGGAGGGAAGAAGATGGCCGGGGAAGGAGGACGGGGCCGACGGGCGCGGAGGTGGCGGGCGGGCGGCGGCGGCGGCGAGGGCGCGGCCGGGATCATGGGCCGCTGGGGCGACGGGCGGCCGGGCGACGGAGGCGGCCGGGCGGCGGCGGGCGGCGCCGGGCGACGGGTCGGGCGGCGCTGCAGCGCGCACGGCACGCTGGCGGGACGGGGCGGTGGGCGGGAGCGGGCGGGCGGCGCTGGCCGGAGGGCCTCCCGCTGGCCTCGCGGCCGGGCGGCGGCGGCGATCTTGCGCGCTTACGTGGCGAGCCGCGATTGGTCCGGGCGGCGGGTTTAAATCGCGCGGACGGACGTGTCCGGCGCGCTGGAGGGAGCGGGCTTGGGTTTCGGGATCCGGAAATTTTCGGAGGGGGAGGCTATATTTATAGGTAGAAGGAGCTAGGAAGCTCCAAATGAGGTGCGGTTTTCGCCCACACGATCGTGATCCGACGACGGAGAGCATGGAAGTGACTTAGGTGGGTTATTGGGCTGTTTTGAAGGGGTGTTGGGCTGCAACTTAAAAGAGGCCTTTGCGAGAGTGCGGTTAACCGTTGGAGTACCAAACGAGCTCCAAATGACCCGAAACTTGACAGGTGGTCTACCGGTGGTTTACCAAGGCCACTTGACAAACCTCGGTCCATTCCGAGAAAGTTGAGTACCCGCTCACGGAAAAATGTAAAAGGGGACGCCGGGGGACATAGTAGTGCCGGATTGCAAAACGGACAACGGGGAAAATGCTCGGATGCATGAGACGAACACGTATGCAAATGAGATGCACATGATGACATGATATGAAATGCATGACACGGACAAAATGAAAAACGAAAGACAAAAACCCAACCACGGAGGGAATATCATATCACAATGCCGAAAATGGCAAGAGTTGGAGTTACAAATATGGAAAGTTACATCCGGGGTGTTACATGTGCGCAACCGGTGAGCGTTGGAAACCTCCTCTTTTTGAGCCATATGAAGTTGACTTTCTCATATTTACACCTAAGTTTATTTCCCGTGAGCTCTACGGAAGGGTGACCTAATATGCGCTCGCCGACTCTATCGTGTTAAGTTTCTCAATCTTCTTCACTAAGTTTCTTTATGCTTTTTCGCCTAGACGGGCTGCCCATTACAATGAGGCACTAGGAGGAATATATATATATATAGGTGTTCGCTATGCATCACTGGCAAGCGTTGTAACCCTCCTTTCTGAGCCATATGGAGTTAAGTTTCTTATATTTATACTTAAGTTTCTCTCGCGTGAGCTCTACGGAAGGGTCACCAAATTTGCGTTGGACGACTCCTCGTCTGACCGAATGGTACTCGTGACTCTCCCGTGGCACACGAGCGTTGCCTAATTCCAATTTCGAGGCCTATCATGTTAAGTTTCTCAATGTTCTTCACTAAGTTTCTTTCTGATTTTTGCACCTTGCTTCAGCAGTTCCACATGGTTATTAAACGAACACCTCATGATAAGAGACCATTACGTATATTTCAGGTCGGTACTCGCCGTTGCAAAATCACTCAACAAACATGAGAGGAGGGGGATGGTGACCATAGGAGCAGCGCGCCATTCATCGACCGAAGTATATTTGATATTCACCAGCGAAGTCTTTTCTAGAACGCATGAAATACGTTCACACAACGAGGGTTGAGATATGGGGGCATCAGGTCCATCACCAAAATCACCTTTTTCGAGCTTGATGTAGTTAAGTTTCCTAATTAGGCCCTAAGTTTGTTCTCCAGAGCTCTAGGAGTACGTGACGGGGGAGGGATTGTGGGAAAATGTGCATCGAGTCAGCCATATACCGAAGGATACACGAGATTTGTTTGTCATCAGTAGGTCGTCTATGTATAGGGTGACATTCTATCTTCCGAGCTCGTAGACATATACATATCTTGCTCACTGCAGGGAGCCAGAATTCTTACCTCACGAAAAAATCCAATCCCAGCACTTCACATTCATAATATATTAGACCACTTATTACACCTAGATACATCCAATGTGCACTGAGATACCCGTCTATCGGGAGTTGCTACTAAAATCACCTCTGTCGAGCCTTCTTGTAGTTATGTCTTTCAATTTTAGCACAGAGTTCCTTTTTCATAACCTCTATTTAGCAGGTGATGGGAGAGGGGGGTGGTTTCCAAATGTGCATTGGCCATCCCTTGATAGAAGAAAATATCTGATTCCCCTGTGACAAGGCAAAATCTCCCGACCAGTGCCAGCGGAGAAGGATGGTAATGAAATGACCATTGGTAGTTGCAGCATATGGATGCGTAACTCACTAAAATGAGGCACTAGGTGGAATATATATAGGTGTGCGCAACCGGTGAGCGTTGGAAACCTCCTCTTTTTCAGCCATATGGAGTTGACTTTCTCATATTTACCCCTAAGTTTATTTCCCATGAGCTCTACGGAAGGGTGACCAAATATGCGCTCGCCGACTCTATCGTGTTTAGTTTCTCAATCTTCTTCACTAAGTTTCTTTCTGGTTTTTGCGCCTAGACGGGCTGCCCATTACAATGAGGCACTAGGTGGAATATATATAGGTGTTCGCTGGGCGTCACCGGCAAGCGTTGTAACCCTCCTTTTTCTGAGCCATATGGAGTTTAGTTTCTCATATTTAGCCTTAAGTTTCTCTGTCGTGAGCTGTACGGAAGGGTCACCAAATTTGCGTTGGACGACTCCTCGTCCGACCAAATGGTACACGTGATTCTCCATGCACACGAGCGTTGCCTAATTCCAATTTCGAGCCCTATCATGTTAAGTTTCTCAATCTTCTTCACTAAGTTTCTTTATGATTTTTGCACCCGGCTTCAGCAGTTCCACATGGTTATTAAACCAACACCTCATTATAAGAGACCATTGCGTATATTTCAAGTCGGTACTCACCGTTGAAAAATCTCTCAACAAACATGAGAGGAGGGGGATGGTGACCATAGGAGCAGCGCGCCATTCATCGACCGAAGTATATTTGATATTCACCTGCGAAGTCTTTTGTAGAACGCATGAAGTGCGTTCACACGACGAGGGTCCTGATATGGGGGCATCAGGTCCATCGCCAAAATCACCTCTTTCGAGTTTGATGTAGTTAAGTTTCCTAATTAGTCCCTAAGTTTGTTCTCCGGAGCTCTAGGAGTACGTGGCGGGGGAGGGATTGTGGGCAAATGTGCATCGAGTCAGCCATACACTACTAGGGAAAAGCCTAGCAGCAGCGCGGGTTTTAGGCCTATCAGTAGCGCGGGCAGGAGCACTACTCATAAGGCGCTACAGCTAAAGCTTAGCAATAGCGCACCTAGATCGACGCTACTGCTAAATTGACTTAGTAGTAGCGCTTCTTCAGAACAACGCTACTGGTAATTAGTAGTTGCGCTTCTCGTTTCCCGCTCTACTACTACTACTATTTAGTATTTTATTTCCTTTTTATTTCATGTTGTATTCATACACCTTTACACAAGTTTTCATACAACTGGAATTTAGAGATTGTTTTTACATCATAATGAGTTATTACATCACGGGGTGAAAGAACCGTGGACTAGTTTCAAGTGGATGTCCATCCACTTGAAACTAATCCGCGGTTCTTTCACCCAATGGTATAATAAAATCATCATCATCATCATATCATTAACAACTTATCATCATAATACATCATTTTCATATAACACCTCCTCAAGATCATCGTTTTCATCAATGACATCACATAGCAAATTGGTCACTAGTCGTAATCACAAGTACTCCTCATTATCAACTCTAACATATTACCACATAATAAACATATTGTACCTCATAGGACCTACTACATTCGATTAAGACCTACTACATTTTCTAAGGTAAAATAGCAAAAAACAAGATAGCCCCTGACTCTCCATTATGGAGAATGGAGATTAGCCTGTCTCCAATTCTTTCCTTTCGCTGAATGTTACTTCCAAGAACCTCCTTTCGAATGTCCATACATTTCTTCCATTCTTTGATGAACATGTGTTCACCGGTTTTAGAAATCCGATATGCACAGGTGAGCTCCCTAGATTTACTCGGCAGTATGTTCAGAATCGAGAGGCGACCATTCAGAGACATCGATGAGGCACACAATCCATCGGGAGTTTCGTTGAAAACATAATAATAACTTTGTAGTTAGCAATGATGAACTAGTTTTAGAAGTATGCAAAAGATGCACGGATGTCGTAATAGTAAAAAATCTTACCAGGGTATCTCCAGAGAAGTTACCGTGGTTCAACACATGCACTAGTGGCACGTATTCACCATAATTTGGAGGAGTTATATAATAGTTATTGTAAATCTCAAGAAGAGTACAAAATGCGATCAGATGATTTTTCTCCTTATACGTTAATTCGGGGCCATCGGTGTAGTGAGTTTTATCTACCATCTTCCGCACAGTCTTTGAAGAATCAAAATAAGCTGTCAATGGAATAAAGCTATCAACTATTTTGAAATAAACAATATAAATTAGTTAATAACTATGTTTGAGAAACTCACATAGCGGTACAATGGGAAGCGTATCAACAAGGACCCAACTGTCCATATTGTCTTGCTCGATGTCAAGATCACAAAGATCCATGGTGACAATCATACCCTCATAAAAACCATACATTTTGCAAAGTGCTTCCCAATTTTGGCAACCAAAATGGGTTACGCTCTGAGCATTGCACTGATTTACTTCAAAATCCATATCATGATGGGTCCTTAGGTGTATTTTCTTTGTTTCAAAATTTTCATGGTCTTCAAAACCCATGCTCTCCAAGACATAGCGTCTTGCATGGCATGGGATAAGCTAGTCGAATTGTAAAATATGAAAACTAGACGTTCAAATAGTTGAAGTCATGCTTAATTACGAAAAAAAACACTTGTCATTGTTGCGTACCGTTTCAACATCGAAGGTCTCCTCGAGCTTAATGCTGAAGCGCCTATCTTCGTCCAGCTCAACGAACCTATCGCACATACCTCGATCGTTGTGGCACCAGCTGCACTCCCCAGAGACTAAATGTCGTCAAGATGCGACATTTCCACGATCATAATTCAAAGATTAAACATGTACATATTCTAGCACAAGTCATGCCAGAATTCACGAAAAAATCCGGCATGACCTTAGCTAAAAAAGGACATGTCGAGCGCCTGAAATTTGCCAGAACGGAAATTAATCAACACTCCGGCAAAACATAGGCCACTCGGAGATGTAAACTGAACATGAACGGCCACTTGGGCAAACACATATCCTATTTGAGCAACAACACAAGATATACAAGGATATTTGGCTGGTCTCACCTCGATGTCAGAGGGGGTCGGTGACTGGGATGACGGCGGGGATGTCGGAGGGGGTCAGTGACGAGGACGACGGTGGTCACCTGAAACCGTATAAGTTATCACTAATACATCCCGAATAATTGCTTAAACTAAAAAATAACAACAAATATGACATGTTCAACTAGTTTTATTAATTCAACTAGTTCTTACTAAATATAAACTTACTATAAATAGAAAA
The DNA here is from genome assembly GCA_021605205.1 of Aegilops longissima. Taxonomy (NCBI): domain Eukaryota; kingdom Viridiplantae; phylum Streptophyta; class Magnoliopsida; order Poales; family Poaceae; genus Aegilops; species Aegilops longissima. The sequence goes on along the minus strand of CM038680.1, from coordinate 195,564,143 downwards.
AAGCCTAGTTCTTTCTAAAAATAAAGTAGTTCAACTAGTTATATTAATTATCTTACTTAAAATACATTAGTTCTATTAATTCAACTAGCTCAACTAGTTTATTAATTTACTTACTAAACTAGTTCAACTACAACTACTATTAATCATACTGCCCTAGTTAACTAGTACCATCACTACTAGTAATTAACATCTACTACTACTAAAAATCTAGTACTAACTAAGCAACATCTAGTACTAGCTATGAACCCTAAATTAACATCTACTACTACAAAATCTAGTACTAACTAGTGGCAGGGGGTGGGGGCGACGGAGAGGTCGAGGGCGGTGGGAGGAGGCTGCCATGGCGGAGGGAGGAGGAGGCCCGGCAGCGAGGAGGAGGAGGAGGGCGGAGGAGGAGGATGGGCGGCGCAGTGAGAGGGAGGATGTGCGAGGAAGTGGGAGGAGGGACGAAAGGAGGAGTACCTCGCATGAGACAGACGAAGGCGGTGGCGTGCGGCAATGCACGCATTTATCAAGTTATCGACGACGCGAGAGTGAGAGTGTGAGTGACAGAGAGGGTTGGTCGTGCGCGTGGGGATAAGGTAGGGATAGTTGTAGCGCGTTTGTCAAAATGCGCTACAGCTAATCTGAATAGCAGTAGCAAAGCTAGCGCTTTTCATATAAACCGCTACTGCTAAGTGTAACTATACAAAAATAGGTCAAAGCAAAAATACATTGGCCATCAATGATCTTTTTGTGTACAATCTGAATTGTCAATATACCGGAGAGGACTCATATTGCCTCCACAAATTTTACACATAGAGTACAATGAAGACCAACTGGTTGTGATAGTTTCAAAAATAACATATTTAAGGTGGTAAACACCCTGTTCACGGAGCGAGGTGGGACTAAACTTGTGGGCTGATCTTAGCAGTAGCGGTTTTATTCGAAGTGTGCTGCTCCTAACTTCCATAGCAGTAGCGCGGTTCATTATAGGGCGCTACTTCTATAACTAGTGGGGGGGGGAGGTCATGGCCATTAGAGCAGTAGCGCGTTTTGCGGTGAACGCGCTACTGCTACTTCCCTTTCAGCGGCGCGTTTTGCTATCACGCGCTGCTGCTAAATAGCAGCAGCGTCCTATTTTGAGGAGCGCTGCCGGTAAGATTCTGTGTATAGTCTTTTCCCTAGTAGTGATATACCGAAGGATACACGAGATTTGTTTATCATCAATAGGTCGTCTATGTATAGGGTGACATTCTATCTTTCGAGCTCGTAGACATATACATACGTTGCTCACTGCAGGGACCCAGAATTCTTACCTCATGAAAAAAATCCAATCCCAGCACTTCACTTTCATAATATATTAGACCACTTATTACACCTAGATACATCCAATGAGGACTAAGATACCCGTCTATCGGGAGTTGCTACTAAAATCACCTATGTCGAGCTCCCTTGTAGTTAAGTCTCTCAATTTTAGCACTAAGTTCCTTTTTCATAACCTCTATTTAGCAGGTGATGGGGGAGGGGTGTTTTCCAAATGTGCATTGGCCATCCCTTGATAGAATAACATATCTTATTCCCCTATGACAAGGCAAAATCTCCCGACCAGTGCCAGCGGAGAAGGATGGTAATGAAATGACCATTGATAGTTGCAGCATATGGATGCGTAGCTCACTAAAACGAGGCACTAGGTGGAATATATATAGGTGTGCGCAACCGGTGAGCGTTGGAAACCTCCTCTTTTTGAGCCATATGGAGTTGACTTTCTCATATTTACCCCTAAGTTTATTTCCCGTGAGCTCTATGGAAGGGTGACCAAATATGCGCTCGCCGACTCTATCGTGTTAAGTTTCTCAATCTTCTTCACTAAGTTTATTTCTGGTTTTTGCGCCTAGACGGGCTGCCCATTACAATGAGGCACTAGGTGGAATATATATAGGTGTTCGCTGGGCGTCACCTGCAAGCGTTGTAACCCTCCTTTTTCTGAGCCATATGGAGTTAAGTTTCCCCTATTTAGCCTTAAGTTTCTCTCTCGTGAGCTCTTCGGAAGGGTCACCAAATTTGCTTTGGATGACTCCTCGTCCGACCGAATGGTACACGTGATTCTCCCGTGGCACACGAGCGTTGCCTAATCCCAATTTTGAGCCCTATCATGTTAAGTTTCTCAATGTTCTTAACTAAGTTTCTTTCTGATTTTTGCGGCTTGCTTCAGCAGTTCCACATGGTTATTAAACCAACACCTCATGATAAGAGACCATTGTGTATATTTCAGGTCGGTACTCGCCGTTGCAAAATCTCTCAACATACATGAGAGGAGGGGGATGGTGACCATAGGAGCAGCGCGCCATTCATCGATCGAAGTATATTTGATATTCACCTACGAAGTCTTTTCTAGAACTCATGAAATACGTTCACACAACGATGGTTGAGATATGCGGGCATCAGGTCCATCGCCAAAATCACCTCTTTCGAGCTTGATGTAGTTAAGTTTCCTAATTAGGCCCTAAGTTTGTTCTCCGGAGCTCTAGGAGTACGTAACAGGGGAGGGATTGTGGGCAAATGTGCATCGAGTCAGCCATATACCGAAGGATACACGAGATTTGTTTGTCATCAGTAGGTCATCTACGTATAGGGTGCCATTCTATCTTCCGAGCTCGTAGACATATACATACGTTGCTCACCGCAGGGACCCAGAATTCTTACCTCACCAAAAAAAGTCCAATCCCAGCACTTCCCTTTCATAATATATTAGACCACTTATTACACCTAGATACATCCAATGAGGACTAAGATACCGTCTATCGGGAGTTCCTACTAAAATCACCTGTGTCGAGCTTCCTTGTAGTTAAGTGTCTCAATTTTAGCACAAAGTTCCTTTTTCATAACCTCTATTGAGCAGGTGATGGCAGAGGGGTGGTTTACAAATGTGCATTGGCCATCCCTTTATAGAAGAACATATCTGATTCCCCTGTGACAAGGCAAAATCTCCCGACCAGTGCCAGCGGAGAAGGATGGTAATGAAATGACCATTGGTAGTTGCAGCATATGGATGTGTAACTCACTAAAACGAGGCACTAGGTGGAATATATATAGGTGTGTGCAACCGGTGAGCGTTGGAAACCTCCTCTTTTTCAGCCATATGGAGTTGACTTTCTCATATTTACCCCTAACTTTATTTCCTGTGAGCTCTACGGAAGGGTGACCAAATATGCGCTCGCCGACTCTATCGTGTTAAGTTTCTCAATTTTCTTCACTAAGTTTCTTTCTGGTTTTTGCGCCTAGACGGGCTGCCAATTACAATGAGGCACTAGGTGGAATATATATAGGTGTTCGCTAGGCGTCACATGCAAGCGTTGTAACCCTCCTTTTTCTGAGCCATATGGAGTTAAGTTTCTCATATTTAGCCTTAACTTTCTCTCTCGTGAGCTCTTCGGAAGGGTCGCCAAATTTTCTTTGGATGACTCCTCGTCCGACCGAATGGTACACGTGATTCTCTCGTGGCACCCGAGCGTTGCGTAATTCCAATTTCGAGCCCTATCATGTTAAGTTTCTCAATCTTCTTCACTAAGTTTCTTTATGATTTTTGCGCCTTGCTTCAGCAGTTCCACATGGTTATTAAACCAACACCTCATGATAAGATACCATTGCGTATATTTCTGGTCGGTACTCGCAGTTGCAAAATCTCTCAACATACATGAGAGGAGGGGGATGGTGACCATAGGAGCAGCGCGCCATCCATCGACCGAAGTATATTTGATATTCACCTGCGTAGTCTGTTCTAGAACGCATGAAATACGTTCACACGACGAGGGTTGAGATATGAGGGCATCAGGTCCATCGCCAAAATCACCTCTTTCGAGCTTGATGTAGTTAAGTTTCCTAATTAGGCCCTAAGTTTGTTCTCCTGAGCTCTAGGAGTACGTGACGGGGGAAGGATTGTGGGAAAATGTGCATCGAGTCAGCCATATACCGAAGGATACACGAGATTTGTTTGTCATCAGTAGGTCATCTATGTATAGGGTGCCATTCTATCTTCCGAGCTCGTAGACATATACATACGTTGCTCACTGCAGGGACCCAGAATTCTTACCTCACCTAAAAAAGTCCAATCCCAGCACTTCCCTTTCATAATATATTAGACCACTTATTACACCTAGATACATCCAATGAGGACTGAGATACCCGTCTATCGGAAGTTGCTACTAAAATCACCTCTGTCGAGCTCCCTTGTAGTTAAGTCTCTCAATTTTAGCACTAAATTCCTTTTTCATAACCTCTGTTGAGCAGGTGATGGGAGAGGGGTGGTTTCCAAATGTGCATTGGCCATCCCTTGATAGAAGAACATATCTGATTCCCCTATGACAAGGAAAAATCTCCCGACGAGTGCCAGCGGAGAAGGATGGTGATGAAATGACCTTTGATAGTTGCAGCATATGGATGTGTAGCTCACTAAAATGAGGCACTAGGTGGAATATATATAGGTGTGCGCAACCGGTGAGCGTCGAAACCTCCTCTTTTTGAGCCATATGGAGTTGAATTTTTCATAATTACCCCTAAGTTTATTTCCCGTGAGCTCTACGGAAGGGTGACTAAATATGCGCTCGCCGACTCTATCGTGTTATGTTTCTCAATCTTCTTCACTAAGTTTCTTACTGGTTTTTGCGCCTAGACGGCCTGCCCATTAGAATAAGACACTAGGTGGAATATATATAGGTATTCGCTGTGCGTCACCGGCATGCGTTGTAACCCTCCTTTTTCTGAGCCATATGGAGTTAAGTTTCTCATATTTAGCCTTAAGTTTCTCTCTCGTGAGCTCTACGGAAGGGTCACCAAATTTGCGTTGGACGACTCCTCGTCCGACCGAATGGTACACGTGATTCTCCCGTGGCACACGAGCGTTGCCTAATTCCAATTTCGAGCCCTATCATGTTAAGTTTCTCAATCTTCTTCACTAAGTTTCTTTATGATTTTTGCGCCTTGCTTCAGCAGTTCCACATGGTTATTAAACCAACACCTCATGATAAGAGACCATTGCGTATATTTCAGGTCGGTACTCGCCATTGCAAAATCTCTCAACAAACATGAGAGGAGGGGGATGGTGACCATAGGAGCAGTGCACCATTCATTGACCGAAGTATATTTGATATTCACCTGCGAAGTCTTTTCTGGAACGCATGAAATACGTTCACATTACGAGGGTTGAGATTTGAGGGCATCGAGTCAGCCATATACCGAAGGATAGACGAGATTTGTTTGTCATCAGTAGGTCGTCTATGTATAGGGTGACATTCTATCTTCCGAGCTCGTAGACATATACATACATTGCTCACTGCAGGGACCCAGAATTCTTACCTCACGAAAAAAATCCAATCCCAGCAATTCCCTTTCATAATATATTAGACCACTTATTACACCTAGATACATCCAATGAGGACTGAGATACCCGTCTATCTGGATTTTCTACTAAAATCACCTCTGTCGAGCTCCCTTGTAGTTAAGTCTCTCAATTTTAGCACTAAGTTCCTTTTTCATAACCTCTATTGAGCAGGTGATGGGAGAGGGGTGGTTCCCAAATGTGCATTGGCCATCCCTTGATAGAAGAACATATCTGATTCCCCTATGACAAGGCAAAATCTCCCAACCAGTGCCAGCGGAGAAGGATGGTAATGAAATGACCATTGATAGTTGCAGCATATGGATGGGTAGCTCACTAAAACGAGGCACTAGGTGGAATCTATATAGGTGTGCGCAACCGGTGAGCGTCGGAAACCTCCTCTTTTTGAGCCATATGGAGTTGACTTTCTCATATTTACCCCTAAGTTTATTTCCCGTGAGCTCTACGGAAGGGTGACCAAATATGCGCTCGCCGACTCTATCGTGTTAAGTTTCTCAATCTTCTTCACTAAGTTTCTTTCTCGTTTTTGCGCCTAGACGGGCTGCTCATTGCAATGAGGCACTAGGTGCAATATATATAGGTGTTCGCTGTGCGTCACCGGCAAGCGTTGTAAACCTCCTTTTTCTGAGCCATTTGGAGTTAAGTTTCTCATATTTAGCCCTAAGTTTCTCTCTCGTGAGCTCTACGGAAGGGTCACCAAATTTGCGTTGGACGGCTCCTCGTCCGACCGAATGGTACACGTGATTCTCCCGTGGCACAGAGCGTTGCCTAGTTCCAATTTCGAGCCCTATCATGTTAAGTTTCTCAATCTTCTTCACTAAGTTTCTTTCTGATTTTTGCGCCTTGCTTCAGCAGTTCCACATGGTTATTAAACCAACACCTCATGATAAGAGACCATTGCGTATATTTCAGGTCGGTACTCAATGCTGCAAAATCTCTCAACAAACATGAGAGGAGGGGGATGGTGACCATAGGAGCAGTGCACCATTCATCGACCGAAGTATATTTGATATTCACCTGCGAAGTCTTTTCTAGAACGCATGAAATACGTTCACACGACGAGGGTTGAGATATGAGGGCATCGAGTCAGCCATATACCGAAGGATACACGAGATTTGTTTGTCATCACTAGGTCGTCTATGTATAGGGTGACATTCTATCTTCCGAGCTCGTAGACATATACATACGTTGCTCACTGCAGGGACCCAGAATTCTTACCTCACGAAAAAAATCCAATCCCAGCACTTCCCTTTCATAATATATTAGACCACTTATTACACCTAGATACATCCAATGAGGACTGAGATACCCGTCTATCTGGATTTGCTACTAAAATCACCTCTGTCGAGCTCCCTTGTAGTTAAGTCTCTCAATTTTAGCACTAAGTTCCTTTTTCATAACCTCTATTGAGCAGGTGATGGGAGAGGGGTGGTTTCCAAATGTGCATTGGCCATCCCTTGATAGAAGAACATATCTGATTCCCCTATGACAAGGCAAAATCTCCCAACCAGTGCCAGCGGAGAAGGATGGTAATGAAATGACCATTGATAGTTGCAGCATATGGATGGGTAGCTCACTAAAACGAGGCACTAGGTGGAATCTATATAGGTGTCAAGAATCGGTGAGCGCCGAAACCTCCTCTTTTTGAGCCATATGGAGTTGACTTTCTCATATTTACCCCTAAGTTTATTTCCGTGAGCTCTACGGAAGGGTGACCAAATATGCTTTCGCCGACTCTATCGTGTTAAGTTTCTCAATCTTCTTCACTAAGTTTCTTTCTCGCTTTTGCGCCTAGACGGGCTGCTCATTGCAATGAGGCACTAGGTGCAATATATATAGGTGTTCACAAAGGCCACCGCAAGCGTTGTAAACCTCCTTTTCTGAGCCATTTGGAGTTAAGTTTCTCATATTTAGCTCTAAGTTTCTCTCTCGTGAGCTCTCCGGAAGGGTCACCAAATTTGCGCTGGACGGCTCCTCGTCCGACCGAATGGTACACGTGATTCTCCCATGGCACAGAGCGTTGCCTAGTTCCAATTTCGAGCCCTATCATGTTAAGTTTCTCAATCTTCTTCACTAAGTTTCTTTCTGATTTTTGCGCCTTGCTTCAGCAGTTCCACATGGTTATTAAACCAACACCTCATGATAAGAGACCATTGCGTATATTTCAGGTCGGTATTCGCCGTTGCAAAATCTCTCAACAAACATGAGAGGAGGGGGATGGTGACCATAGGAGCAGTGCACCAATCATCGACCGAAGTATATTTGATATTCACATGCGAAGTCTTTTCTAGAACGCATGAAATACGTTCACACGACGAGGGTTGGGATATGAGGGCATCGAGTCAGCCATATACCGAAGGATACACGAGATTTGTTTGTCATCACTAGGTCGTCTATGTATAGGGTGACATTCTATCTTCCGAGCTCATAGACATATACATATGTTGCTCTCACGCAGGACCTGAATTCTTACCTCACGAAAAAATCCAATCCCAGCACTTCCCTTTCATAATATATTAGACCACTTATTACACCTAGATACATCCAATGAGGACTGAGATACCCGTCTATCTAGATTTGCTACTAAAATCACCTCCGTCGAGCTCCCTTGTAGTTAAGTCTCTCAATTTTAGCACTAAGTTCCTTTTTCATAACCTCTATTGAGCAGGTGATGGGAGAGGGGTGGTTTCCAAATGTGCATTGGCCATCCCTTGATAGAAGAACATATCTGATTCCCCTATGACAAGGCAAAATCTCCCAACCAGTGCGAGCGGAGAAGGATGGTAATGAAATGACCATTGATAGTTGCAGCATATGGATGGGTAGCTCACTAAAACGAGGCACTAGGTGGAATCTATATAGGTGTGCGCAACCGGTGAGCGTCGGAAACCTCCTATTTTTGAGCCATATGGAGTTGACTTTCTAATATTTACCCCTAAGTTTATTTCCCGTGAGCTCTACGGAAGGGTGACCAAATATGCGCTCGCCGACTCTATCGTGTTAAGTTTCTCAATCTTCTTCACTAAGTTTCTTTCTCGTTTTTGCGCCTAGACGGGCTGCTCATTGCAATGAGGCACTAGGTGCAATATATATAGGTGTTCGCCAAGGCCACCGCAAGTGTTGTAAACCTCCTTTTCTGAGCCATTTGGAGTTAAGTTTCTCATATTTAGCCCTAAGTTTCTCTCTCGTGAGCTCTACGGAAGGGTCACCAAATTTGCGTTGGACGGCTCCTCGTCCGACCGAATGGTACACGTGATTCTCCCGTGGCACAGAGCGTTGCCTAGTTCCAATTTCGAGCCCTATCATGTTAAGTTTCTCAATCTTCTTCACTAAGTTTCTTTCTGATTTTTGCGCCTTGCTTCAGCAGTTCCACATGGTTATTAAACCAACACCTCATGATAAGAGACCATTGCGTATATTTCAGGTCGGTACTCGCCGTTGCAAAATCTCTCAACAAACATGAGAGGAGGGGGATGGTGACCATAGGAGCAGTGCACCATTCATCGACCGAAGTATATTTGATATTCACCTGCGAAGTCTTTTCTAGAATTCATGAAATACGTTCACACGACGAGGGTTGAGATATGAGGGCATCGAGTCAGCCATATACCGAAGGATACACGAGATTTGTTTGTCATCGCTAGGTCGTCTATGTATAGGGTGACATTCTATCTTCCGAGCTCGTAGACATATACATACGTTGCTCACCGCAGGGACCCATAATTCTTACCTCACGAAAAAAATCCAATCCCAGCACCCTTTCATAATATATTAGACCACTTATTACACCTAGATACATCCAATGAGGACTGAGATACCCGTCTATCTGGATTTGCTACTAAAATCACCTCTGTCGAGCTCCCTTTTAGTTAAGTCTCTCAATTTTAGCACTAAGTTCCTTTTTCATAACCTCTACACGAGCGGAGAAGGATGGTAATGAAATGACCATTGATAGTTGCAACATATGGATGGGTAGCTCACTAAAACAATGCACTAGGTGGAATCTATATAGGTGTGCGCAACCGATGAGCGTCGGAAACCTCCTATTTTTGAGCCGTATGGAGTTGACTTTCTAATATTTACCCCTAAGTTTATATCCCGTGAGCTCTACGAAAGGGTGACCAAATATGCGCTCGCCGACTCTATCGTGTTAAGTTTCTCAATCTTCTTCACTATGTTTCTTTCTCATTTTTGCGCCTAGACGGGCTGCTAATTGCAATGAGGCACTAGGTGCAATATATATAGGTGTTCGTTGTGCGTCACCAGCAAGCGTTGTAAACCTCCTTTTTCTGAGCCATTTGGAGTTAAGTTTCTCATATTTAGCCCTAAGTTCCTCTCTCGTGAGCTCTACGGAAGGGTCACCAAATTTGCGTTGGACGGCTCCTCGTCGGGCCGAATGGTACACGTGATTCTCCCGTGGCACAGAGCGTTGCCTAGTTCCAATTTCGAGCCCTATCATGTTAGGTTTCTCAATCTTCTTCACTAAGTTTCTTTCTGATTTTTGCGCCTTGCTTCAGCAGTTCCACATGGTTATTAAACCAACACCTCATGATAAGAGACCATTGCGTATATTTCAGGTCGGTACTCGCTGTTGCAAAATCTCTCAACAAACATGAGAGGAGGGGGATGGTGACCATAGGAGCAGTGCACCATTCATCGATCGAAGTATATTTGATATTCACCTGCGAAGTCTTTTCTAGAACGCATGAAATACGTTCACACGACGAGGGTTGAGATATGAGGGCATCGAGTCAGCCATATACCAAAGGATACACGAGATTTGTTTGTCATCACTAGGTCGTCTATGTATAGGGTGACATTCTATCTTCCGAGCTCGTAGACATATACATACGTTGCTCACTGCAGGGACCTAGAATACTTACCTCACGAAAAAATCCAATCCCAGCACTTCCTTTCATAATATATTAGACCACTTATTACACCTAGATACATCCAATGAGGACTGAGATACCCGCCTATCTGGATTTGCTACTAAAATCACCTCTGTCGAGCTCCCTTGTAGTTAAGTCTCTCAATTTTAGCACTAAGTTCCTTTTTCATAACCTCTATTGAGCAGGTGATGGGAGATGGTGGTTTCCAAATGTGCATTGGCCATCCCTTAATAGAAGAACATATCTGATTCCCCTATGACAAGGCAAAATCTCCCAACCAGTGCGAGCGGAGAAGGATGGTAATGAAATGACCATTGATAGTTGCAGCATATGGATGGGTAGCTCACTAAAACGAGGCACTAGGTGGAATTTATATAGGTGTGCGCAACCGGTGAGCGTCGGAAACCTCCTATTTTTGAGCCGTATGGAGTTGACTTTCTAATATTTACCCCTAAGTTTATTTCCCGTGAGCTCTATGGAAGGGTGACCAAATATGCGCTCGCCGACTCTATCGTGTTAAGTTTCTCAATCTTCTTCACTAAGTTTCTTTTCGTTTTTGCGCCTAGACGGGCTGCTCATTGCAATGAGGCACTAGGTGCAATATATATAGGTGTTCACTGTGCGTCACCGGCAAGTGTTGTAAACCTCCTTTTTCTGAGCCATTTGGAGTTAAGTTTCTCATATTTAGACCTAAGTTTCTCTCTCATGAGCTCTACGTAAGGGTCACCAAATTTGCGTTGGACGGCTCCTCGTCCGACCGAATGGTACACGTGATTCTCCTGTGGCACAGAGCGTTGCCTAGTTCCAATTTCGAGCCCTATCATGTTAAGTTTCTCAATCTTCTTCACTAAGTTTCTTTCTGATTTTTGCGCCTTGCTTCAGCAGTTCCACATGGTTATTAAACCAACACCTCATGATAAGAGACCATTGCGTATATTTCAGGTCGGTACTCGCTGTTGCAAAATCTCTCAACAAACATGAGAGGAGGGGATGGTGACCATTGGAGCAGTGCACCATTCATCGACCGAAGTATATTTGATATTCACCTGCGAAGTCTTTTCTAGAACGCATGAAATACGTTCACACGACGAGGGTTGAGATATGAGGGCATCGAGTCAGCCATATACCAAAGGATACACGAGATTTTTTTGTCATCACTAGGTCGTCTATGTATAGGGTGACATTCTGTCTTCCGAGCTCGTAGACATATATATATCGTTGCTCACCGCAGGGACCTGAATTCTTACCTCACGAAAAAATCCAATCCCAGCACTTCCCTTTCATAATATATTAGACCACTTATTACACCTAGATACATCCAATGAGGACTGAGATACCCGTCTATCTGGATTTGCTACTAAAATCACCTCTGTCGAGCTCCCTTGTAGTTAAGTCTCTCAATTTTAGCACTAAGTTCCTTTTTCATAACCTCTATTGAGCAGGTGATGGGAGAGGGGTGGTTTCCAAATGTGCATTGGCCATCCCTTGATAGAAGAACATATCTGATTCCCCTATGACAAGGCAAAATCTCCCAACCAAAGTGCGAAGCGGAGAAGGATGGTAATGAAATGACCATTGATAGTTGCAGCATATGGATGGGTAGCTCACTAAAACGAGGCACTAGGTGGAATCTATATAGGTGTGCGCAACCGGTGAGTGTCGGAAACCTCCTCTTTTTGAGCCATATGGAGTTGACTTTCTCATATTTACCCCTAAGTTTATTTCCCGTGAGCTCTACGGAAGGGTGACCAAATATGCGCTCGCCGACTCTATCGTGTTAAGTTTCTCAATCTTCTTCACTAAGTTTCTTTCTCGTTTTTGCGCCTAGACGGGCTGCTCATTGCAATGAGGCACTAGGTGCAATATATATAGGTGTTCGCTGTGCATCACCGGCAAGCGTTGTAAACCTCCTTTTTCTGAGCCATTTGGAGTTAAGTTTCTCATATTTAGCCCTAAGTTTCTCTCTCGTGAGCTCTACGGAAGGGTCACCAAATTTGCATTTGGCGGCTCCTCGTCCGACCGAATGGTACACGTGATTCTCCCGTGGCACAGAGCGTTGCCTAGTTCCAATTTCGAGCCCTATCATGTTAAGTTTCTCAATCTTCTTCACTAAGTTTCTTTCTGATTTTTGCGCCTTGCTTCAGCAGTTCCACATGGTTATTAAACCAACACCTCATGATAAGAGACCATTGCGTATATTTCAGGTCGGTACTCGCCGTTGCAAAATCTCTCAACAAACATGAGAGGAGGGGGATGGTGACCATAGGAGCAGTGCACCATTCATCGACCGAAGTATATTTGATATTCACCTGCGAAGTCTTTTCTAGAACGCATGAAATACGTTCACACGACGAGGGTTGAGATATGAGGGCATCGAGTCAGCCATATACCGAAGGATACACGAGATTTGTTTGTCATCACTAGGTCGTCTATGTATAGGGTGACATTCTATCTTCCGAGCTCAGACATATACATCGTTGCTCACCGCAGGACCAGAATTCTTACCTCACGAAAAAAAATCCAATCCCAGCACTTCCCTTTCATAATATATTAGACCACTTATTACACCTAGATACATCCAATGAGGACTGAGATACCCGTCTATCTAGATTTGCTACTAAAATCACCTCTGTCGAGCTCCCTTGTAGTTAAGTCTCTCAATTTTAGCACTAAGTTCCTTTTTCATAACCTCTATTGAGCAGGTGATGGAGAGGGTGGTTTCAAATGTGCATTGGCCATCCCTTGATAGAAGAACATATCTGATTCCCCTATGACAAGGCAAAATCTCCCGACCAGTGCGAGCGGAGAAGGATGGTAATGAAATGACCATTGATAGTTGCAGCATATGGATGGGTAGCTCACTAAAACGAGGCACTAGGTGGAATCTATATAGGTGTGCGCAACCGGTGAGCGTCGGAAACCTCCTATTTTTGAGCCATATGGAGTTGACTTTCTCATATTTATCCCTAAGTTTATTTCCCGTGAGCTCTACGGAAGGGTGACCAAATATATTTCGCCGACTCTATCGTGTTAAGTTTCTCAATCTTCTTCACTAAGTTTCCTTCTCGTTTTTGCGCCTATACGGGCTGCTCATTGCAATGAGGCACTAGGTGCAATATATATAGGTGTTCGCTGTGCGCCACCGCAAGCGTTGTAAACCTCCTTTTTCTGAGCCATTTGGAGTTAAGTTTCTCATATTTAGCCCTAAGTTTCTCTCTCGTGAGCTCTACGGAAGGGTCACCAAATTTACGTTGGACGGCTCCTCGTCCGACCGAATGGTACACGTGATTCTCCCGTGGCACAGAGCGTTGCCTAGTTCCAATTTCGAGCCCTATCATGTTAAGTTTCTCAATCTTCTTCACTAAGTTTCTTTCTGATTTTTGCGCCTTGCTTCAGCAGTTCCACATGGTTATTAAACCAACACCTCATGATAAGAGACCATTGCGTATATTTCAGGTCGGTTTTGCTGTTGCAAAATCTCTCAACAAACATGAGAGGAGGGGGATGGTGACCATAGGAGCAGTGCACCATTCATCGACCGAAGTATATTTGATATTCACCTGCGAAGTCTTTTCTAGAACGCATGAAATACGTTCACACGACGAGGGTTGAGATATGAGGGCATCGAGTCAGCCATATACCGAAGGATACACGAGATTTGTTTGTCATCACTAGGTCGCCTATGTATAGGGTGACATTCTATCTTCCGAGCTCAGAGACATATATATCGTTGCTCACCTGCAGGACCTGAATTCTTACCTCACGAAAAAATCCAATCCCAGCACTTCCTTTCATAATATATTAGACCACTTATTACACCTAGATACATCCAATGAGGACTGAGATACCCGTCTATCTGGATTTGCTACTAAAATCACCTCTGTCGAGCTCCCTTGTAGTTAAGTCTCTCAATTTTAGCACTAAGTTCCTTTTCATAACCTCTATTGAGCAGGTGATGGGAGAGGGTGGTTTCAAATGTGCATTGGCCATCCCTTGATAGAAGAACATATCTGATTCCCTATGACAAGGCAAAATCTCCCAACCAGTCTGAAGCGGAGAAGGATGGTAATGAAATGACCATTGATAGTTGCAGCATATGGATGGGTAGCTCACTAAAACGAGGCACTAGGTGGAATCTATATAGGTGCAAGAATCGTGAGCGCGTGAAACCTCCTATTTTTGAGCCATATGGAGTTGACTTTCTAATATTTACCCCTAAGTTTATTTCCCGTGAGCTCTATGGAAGGGTAACCAAATATGCGCTCGCCGACTCTATCGTGTTAAGTTTCTCAATCTTCTTCACTAAGTTTCTTTTCGTTTTTGCGCCTAGACGGGCTGCTCATTGCAATGAGGCACTAGGTGCAATATATATAGGTGTTCATTGTAAGGCCACCGCAAGCGTTGTAAACCTCCTTTTTCGAGCCATTTGGAGTTAAGTTTTCATATTTAGCCCTAAGTTTCTCTCTCATGAGCTCTACGGAAGGGTCACCAAATTTTCGTTGGACGGCTCCTCGTCCGACCGAATGGTACACGTGATTCTCCGTGGCACGAGCGCTGCCTAGTTCCAATTTCGAGCCCTATCATGTTAAGTTTCTCAATCTTCTTCACTAAGTTTCTTTCTGATTTTTGCGCCTTGCTTCAGCAGTTCCACATGGTTATTAAACCAACACCTCATGATAAGAGACCATTGCGTATATTTCAGGTCGGTATCGCTGTTGCAAAATCTCTCAACAAACATGAGAGGAGGGGATGGTGACCATAGGAGCAGTGCACCATTCATCGATCAAGTATATTTGATATTCACTGCGAAGTCTTTTCTAGAACGCATGAACAAGATCATCGCTTCATCAATGACATCACATAGCAAATTGGTCACTAGTCGTAATCACAAGTACTCATTATCAACTCTAACATATTACCACATAATAAACATATTGTACTCATAGGACCTACTACATTCATTAAGACCTACTACATTTTCTAAAATAGCAAAAACAAGATAGCCCTGACTCTCCATTATGGAGAATGGAGATTAGCCTGCCTCCAATTCTTCCTTTCGCTGAATGTTACTTCCAAGAACCTCCTTTCAATGTCCATATTTCTTCCATTCTTTGATGAACATGTGTTCACCGGTTTTAGAACCGATATGCACAGTGAGCTCCCTAGATTTACCGGCAAGATGTTCGTAATCAGAGGCTACCATCAGAGACATCGATGAGGTACAATCCATCGGGAGTTTCTCTGAAAACATAATAATAACTTTGTAGTTAGCAATGATGAACTAGTTTTAGAAGTATGCAAAAGATGCACGGATGTCGTGAATAGTAAAAATCTTACCAGGTATTCAGAGAAGTTACTGTGGTTCAACACATGCACTAGTGGCACGATTCACCATAATTTGAGGAGTTATATAATAGTTATTAAATCAAGAAGAGTACAAATGCCATCGATTTTTTTCCTTATACGCATTGGGGCCATCGGTAGTGAGTTTTATCTACCATCTTCCGCACAGTCTTTAAGAATCAAAATAAGCTGTCAATGGAATAAAGCTATCAACTATTTTGAAATAAACAATATAAATTAGTTAATAACTATGTTTGAGAAACTCACATAGCGGTACAATGGGAAGGATCAACAAGGACCCAACTGTCCATATTGTCTTGCTCGATGTCAAGATCACAAAGATCCATGGTGACAATCATACCTCATAAAACCATACATTTTGTAAAGTGCTTCCCAATTTTGGCAACCAAAATGGTTACCAGCATTGCAATCGATTTACTTCAAAATCCATATCATGATGGGTCCTTAGGTGTATTTTCTTTGTTTCAAAATTTTCATGAAAACCATGCTCCAAGACATAGCGCCTTGCATGGCATGGGATAAGCTAGTCGAATTGTAAAATATGAAAACTAGACGCTCAAATAGTTGAAGTCATTAATTACTTAAAAAAACACTTGTCATTGTTATGCATCGTCAACATCAAGGTCTCCTCGAGCTTAATGTCAAGCGCCTATCTTCGCCCATTTCAACGAACTTATCGCATATACCTCGATCGCTAGGGCACCACTACTCCTCAGAGACTGTCGTCGTCTCGGCACGACATTTCCACGATCATAATTCAAAGATTAAACATGTACATATTTTAGCACAAGTCATGCCAGAATTATCAAAAATCCGCATGACCTTAGCTAAAAAGGACATGTCGATACCAAATTTGCCGAACGGAAATTAATCAACACTCAAAAACATAGGCCACTTTGAGATGTAAACTGAACATGAACGCCACTTGGGCAAACACATATCCTATTTGAGCAACAACACAAGATATACAAGGATATTTGGCTGGTCTCACTCGATGTCGTGAGGGGTCGGTGACCTGGATGACGGCGGGGATGTCTGGAGGGGGTCAAGGATTTGTGACCAGGTGGTCACCTAAACCAGAGGTTATCACTAATACATCCCTAATAATTGCTTAAACTAAAAATAACAACAAATATGACATGTTCAACTAGTTTTATTAATTCAACTAGTTCTTACTAAATATAAACTTACTATAAATAAAAAGCCTAGTTCTTTCTAAAATAAAGTAGTTCAACTAGTTATATTAATTATCTTACTTAAAATACATTAGTTCTATTAATTCAACTAGCTCAACTAGTTTATTAATTTACTTACTAAACTAGTTCAACTACAACTACTATTAATCATAATCGCCTTAGTTAACTAGTACCATCACTACTAGTAATTAACATCTACTACTACTAAAAATCTAGTACTAATTAAGCAACATCTAGTACTAGCTATGAACCCTAAATTAACATCTACTACTACAAAATCTAGTACTAACTAGTGGCAGGGTGGGGCGACGAGAGGTCGCTGCTGGCCACGTGAGGGAGGAGGGCCGGCAGCAAAGTGAGGGAGGAGGGCAAGAGGAGGGATGGATGTCGCAGCGAGGGGAGGATGTGCAGGAAGTGGGAGGAGGGACGAAGGAGGAGGCCCTGCATGACGGATTTACATGGCGCATGGCAATGCACCATTTATCAAGCATTTGCACGCCACAGAGTGAGAGTGTGAGTGATGAGAGGGTTGGTCGTATGCTGTGGGGATAAGGTAGATAGTTGCTGCTTGTCAAAATGCGCTACAGCTAATCTGAATAGCAAAGTAAAGCTAGCGCTTTTCATATAAACCGCCATCTAAGTGTAACTATACAAAATAGGTCAAAGAAAATACATTGGCCATCAATGATCTTTTGTGTACAATCTGAATTGTCAATATACCGGAGAGGCTATATTGCTCCACAAATTTTACACATAGAGTACAATGAAGACCAACTGGTTGTGATAGTTTCAAAATAACATATTTAAGGTGGTAAACACCCTGCTCACGAGCGAGGTGGGACTAAACTTGTGGGCTGATCTAGCAGATTTATTCAAGTGTGCTGTTCCTAATTTCCATAGCAGAAGCGTTCATTATAGGCGCTACTTCTATAACTAGTGGGGGAGGTCATATTATTAGAGCAGCTGCTTATGTGTGAACGCCATCACTACTTCCCTTTCACAAGGCTGCTTGCTATCACGCCATTGTTAGAATAGCAGCAGCGCCCTATTTTGAGGAGTTTGCCGAAGATTCTCGTATAGTCTTTTCCCTAGTAGTGATATCAAGGATACACGAGATTTGTTTATCATCAATAGGTCGCCTATGTATAGGGTGACATTCTATCTTCGAGCTCGTAGATATACACACGTTGCTCACCGTAGGGACCTGCATTCTACCTCATGAAAAATCCAATCCCAGACTTCACTTTCATAATATATTAGACCACTTATTACACCTAGATACATCCAATGAGGACTAAGATACCCGCTATCGGGAGTTGCTACTAAAATCACCTATGTCGAGCTCCCTTGTAGTTAAGTCTCAATTTTAGCACTAAGTTCCTTTTTCATAACCTCTATTTAGGGTGTGATGGGGAGGGGTTTCCAAATGTGCATTGGCCATCCTTGATAGAATAACATATCTTATTCCCCATGACAAGGCAAAATCTCCCACCAAAGGCACGGAGAAGGATGGTAATGAAATGACCATTGATAGTTGCAGATATGGATGCGTAGCTCACTAAAACGAGGCACTAGGTGGAATATATATAGGTGTGCTAACCGTGAGCGCTTGGAAACCTCTTTTGAGCCATATGGAGTTGACTTTCTCATATTTACCCTAAGTTTATTTCCGTGAGCTCTCTGGAAGGGTGACCAAATATGCCACGACTTATCGTGTTAAGTTTCTCAATCTTCTTCACTAAGTTTATTTCTGGTTTTACTAGACGGCTGCCCATTACAATGAGGCACTAGGTGGAATATATATAGGTGTTCGCAAGGCCACCGCAAGTTGTAACCTCCTTTTTCCGAGCCATATGGAGTTAAGTTCCTATTTAGCCTTAAGTTTCTCTCTGTGAGTTTTCGAAGGGTCACCAAATTTGCTTTGGATGACTCTCGTCGACCGAATGGTACACGTGATTCTCCTGCGGCACACGAGCGCTGCTCAATCCCAATTTTGAGCCCTATCATGTTAAGTTTTCAATGTTCTTAACTAAGTTTTTTCTGATTTTATGTTGCTTCAAGCAGCTCCACATGGTTATTAAACCAACACCTCATGATAAGAGACCATTGTGTATATTTCAGGTCAGATCGCTGTTGCAAAAAATCTCTCAACACATGAGAGGAGGGATGGTGACCATAGGAGCAGCGCGCCATTCATCGATCAAGTATATTTGATATTCACCTACAAGTCTTTTCTAGAACTCATGAAATACGCTCACACAACGATGGTTGAGATATGCGGCATCAGGTCCATCGCCAAAATCACCCTTTCGAGCTTGATGGTTAAGTTTCCCAATTAGGTTAAGTTTGTTCTTGAGCTCTGAGGAGCACGGTGAGGATTGTAAATGCATCGAGTCAGCCATATACCAAGGATACACGAGATTTGTTTGTCATCAAGAGGTCATCTACGATAGGGTGCCATTCTATCTTCCGGCTCAGACATATACATACGTTGCTCACCGCAGGACCTGCACTTTACCTCACCAAAAAGTCCAATCCCAGCACTTCCTTTCATAATATATTAGACCACTTATTACACCTAGATACATCCAATGAGGACTAAGATACCGCCTATCGGGAGTTCCTACTAAAATCACCGTGGTCGAGCTTCCTTGTAGTTAAGTGTCTCAATTTTAGCACAAAGTTCTTTTTCATAACCTCTATTGAGCAGGTGATGGAGGGTGGTTTAAATGTGCATTGGCCATCCCTTTATAGAAGAACATATCTGATTCTGCGGACAAGGCAAAATCTCCACCAAGCCAGGAGAAGGATGGTAATGAAATGACCATTGGTAGTTGCAGCATATGGATGTGTAACTCACTAAACGAGGCACTAGGTGGAATATATATAGGTGTGCAACCGTGAGCGTTGGAAACCTCTTTTTCAGCCATATGGAGTTGACTTTCATATTTACCCCTAACTTTATTTCCCGTGAGCTCTACTAAGGGTGACCAAATATGCGTCACGACTCTATCGTGTTAAGTTTCTCAATTTTCTTCACTAAGTTTCTTTCTGGTTTTTGCGCCAGACGGGCTGCCAATTACAATGAGGCACTAGGTGGAATATATAGGTGTTCGCCAGGCACACATGCAAGCTTGTAACCTCCTTCTCGAGCCATATGGAGTTAAGTTTTCATATTTAGCCTTAACTCTCGTGAGCTCTTCTAGGGTCGCCAAATTTTCTTGATGACTCTCGTCAATCGAATGGTACACGTGATTTCTCTCGTGGCACTTTGAGCCATGTAATTCCAATTTGAGCCCTATCATGTTAAGTTTTCAATCTTCTTCACTAAGTTTTTATGATTTTTGCTTTGCTTCAGAAGCTCCACATGGTTATTAAACCAACACCTCATGATAAGATACCATTGCAGATATTTGGTCGGTATCGCAGCTGCAAAATCTCTCAACATATGAGAGGAGGGGATGGTGACCATAGGAGCAGCGCGCCATCCATCGGATCAAGTATATTTGATATTCACTGCTAGAAGTCTGTTCTAGAACGCATGAAATACGCTCACACGACGGGTTGAGATATGAGGGCATCATGTCCATCGCCAAAATCACCTCTTTCGAGCTTGATGTAGTTAAGTTTCCTAATTAGGCCCTAAGTTTGTTCTCCGAGCTCTAGGAGTACGTGACGGGGAAGGATTGTGGGAAAATGTGCATCGAGTCAGCCATATACCAAGGATACACGAGATTTGTTTGTCATCGTGAGGTCATCTATGTATAGGTGCCATTCTATCTTCTCCGCTCAGACATATACATATTGCTCACACGCAGGGACCCAGAATTTTACCTCACCCTAAAAAGTCCAACCTCAGCACTTTCATAATATATTAGACCACTTATTACACCTAGATACATCCAATGAGGACTGAGATACCGCTCATCGGAAGTTGCTACTAAAATCACCTCGAGCTCCCTTGTAGTTAAGTCTCTCAATTTTAGCACTAAATTCCTTTTTCATAACCTCCGCTGAGCGTGATGGGAGAGGGTGGTTTCAAATGCATTGGCCATCCCTTGATAGAAGAACATATCTGATTCCCCATGACAAGGAAAATCTCCCGACGAAAAGCAATGAGAAGGATGGTGATGAAATGACCTTGATAGTTGCAGCATATGGATGTGTAGCTCACTAAAATGAGGCACTAGGTGGAATATATATAGTGTGAACCGTGAGCGCGAAACCTCCTCTTTGAGCCATATGGAGTTGAATTTTTCATAATTACCCCTAAGTTTATTTCCGTGAGCTCTACGGAAGGGTGACTAAATATGCGCACGATTTCTATCGTGTTATGTTTCTCAATCTTCTTCACTAAGTTTTACTGGTTTTGCGCCTAGACGGCCTGCCCATTAGAATAAGACACTAGGTGGAATATATATAGGTATTGCAGCCAACCGCATGCTTGTAACCCTCCTTTTCCGAGCCATATGGAGTTAAGTTTCATATTTAGCCTTAAGTTTCTCTCGTGAGCTCACGAAGGGTCACCAATTTATGTTGACGACTCCACGTCTGACCAATGGTACACGTGATTCTCCGGCACACGAAGCTGTTTAATTCCATTTCGAGCCCTATCATGTTAAGTTTCTCAATCTTCTTCACTAAGTTTCTTTATGATTTTTACGCCTGTTTCAGCAGTTCCACATGGTTATTAAACCAACACCTCATGATAAGAGACCATTGCAGATATTTCAGGTCGGTATCGCCATTGCAAAATCGATCAACAAACATGAGAGGAGGGGATGGTGACCATAGGAGCAGCGGCCATTCATCGATCAAGTATATTTGATATTCAATCGCTGTTTTTCGAACGCATGAAATACGCTCACATTACGAGGTTGAGATTTGAGGCATCGAGTCAGCTATATACCGAAGGATAGACGAGATTTGTTTGTCATGTGAGGTCGCCTATGTATAGGGTGACATTCTATCTTCCGAGATATATATATACATTGCTCACCGCAGGGACCCTAATTTTACCTCACGAAAAATCCAATCCCAGCAATTCCTTTCATAATATATTAGACCACTTATTACACCTAGATACATCCAATGAGGACTGAGATACCGCCTATCTGGATTTTCTACTAAAATCACCTGCCGAGCCCCTTTGTAGTTAAGTCTCTCAATTTTAGCACTAAGTTCTTTTTCATAACCTCTATTGAGCAGTGTGATGGAGTGGTTCTTAAATGTGCATTGGCCATCCTCGATAGAAGAACACATCTGATTCCCCTATGACAAGGCAAAATTTCCAACCAAAGGCCTGCCGAGAAGGATGGTAATGAAACCACCATTGATAGTTGCAAGATATGGATGGGTAGCTCACTAAAACGAGGCACTAGGTGGAATCTATATAGGTGTGTAAGCAAGAACCGTGAGCTTGAAACCTCCGCTTTTGAGCCATAGGGTTGATTTTTCATATTTACCCTAAGTTTATTTCCGTGAGCTCTACTGAAGCGTGACCAAATATGCGTCACGACTTATCGGTTAAGTTTCTCAATCTTCACTAAGTTTTTTTCTGCTTTTATGCCGCCTTTTCATTGCAATGAGGCACTAGGTGCAATATATAGGTGTTCACAAAGGCCACCGCAAGCGCTTGTAACCTCCTTTTCCGAGCCATTTGGAGTTAAGTTTCATGTTTAGCCCTAAGTTTCTTCTCGTGAGCTCTACGGAAGGGTCACAAATTTATGTTGACGCCTCCTCGTCTGAATCGAACGGTACACGGATTCTGCGGCACCGAAAGCGCTGCTTAGTTCCAATTTCGAGCCCAATCATGTTAAGTTTTTCAATCTTATTCACTAAGTTTTTTCTGATTTTATGCCTTTGCTTCAGAGCCCACATGGTTATTAAACAAACACCTCATGATAAGAGACCATTGCGATATTTCAGGCTTCCAAATCTCTCAACAAACATGAGAGGAGGGGGATGACCATAGGAGCAGCGCCATTCATCGAATCAAGTATATTTGATATTCACCACAAGTCTTTTCTAGAACGCATGAAATACGCTCACACGATTTAGGTTGAGATTTGAGGGCATCGGTCAGCCATATACCGAAGGATACACGATTTGTTTGTCATCGAGGTCGCCTATGTATAGGGTGACATTCTATCTTCCGAGTCGTATATACATATTGCTCACCGCAGGACCCGCATCTTACCTCACTAAAAAAATCCAATCCCAAAGACTTCCTTTCATAATATATTAGACCACTTATTACACCTAGATACATCCAATGAGGACCTAGATACCCGCCTTATCTGGATTTGCTAATAAAATCACTGCTGAGCTCCCTTTGTTAAGTCTCTCAATTTTAGCACTAAGTTCTTTTTCATAACCCTATTGAGGTGTGATGGAGAGATGGTTTCAAATGTGCATTGGCCATCCCTTGATAGAAGAACATATCTGATTCCCTATGACAAGGCAAAATCTCCCAACCAAGCGGAGAAGGATGGTAATGAAATGACCATTGATAGTTGCAGATATGGATGGGTAGCTCACTAAAACGAGGCACTAGGTGGAATCTATATAGTAAGCAAGAATCGTGAGCGCCGGAACCTCCTCTTTTTGAGCCACATGGAGTTGACTTTCATATTTAACCCTAAGATTATTTCCTGAGCTCTCACGGAAGGGTGACCAAATATGCGCCACGACTCTATCGTGTTAAGTTTCTCAATCTTCTTCACTAAGTTTCTTTTCGCTTTTGCGCCTAGACGGGCTGCTCATTGCAATTAGGCACTAGGTGCAATATATATAGGTGTTACTGCAAACCACCGCAAGCTGTAACCCTCCTTTTCTGAGCCATTTGGAGTTAAGTTTCATATTTAGCTCTAAGTTTCTCTCTCGTGAGCTCTCCTAGGGTCACTAATTTGTTTGACTCGCTCCTCGTCCTAATCAATGGTACACGGATTCTCCCATGGCATGTAGCTGTCTAGTTCCAATTTCGAGCCCTATCATGTTAGGTTCTCAATCTTCTTCACTAAGTTTTTTCTGATTTTTGCGCCTTTGCTTCAAAGCCCACATGGTTATTAAACCAACACCTCATGATAAGAGACCATTGCGATATTTGTGGTCGGTATTCGCTGCTGCAAAATCTCTCAACAAACATGAGAGGAGGGGATGGTGACCAGGAGCAGTGCACCAATCATCGAATCAAGTATATTTGATATTCACATGCGGTCTTTCTAGAACGCATGAAATACGCTCACACGACGAGGGTTGGATATGAGGGCTGAACATTTTCCAAAGGCAAAATCCAAACTTTATAAAATTAATTTTTTCAAATTCAATTAAAACTCAAATTTGAATTCAAAACTTTTGGCATTGTTTTCTCTCGATATTTTTGGAGTGTCATATTTACTCCTCTCATACTTTTGCTCAAGTATTTATCGGGCATAGATTTTGATATGATTCCCACTTGCCAAAGTTTGAATTCAAATTCCAAAACTCAAATTTGAAAGAGGGTTTCAAGGCACTTTCAAATGACTTTCAATTTGATACTTTTAACTTCCAACTCATATTTCATATAATTTAAGAAGTCATTTTATCTTCCTCATGAAAATCATTGAGTTGCATAAAGCTTTGAATTTGAAATATTCCCAAATGAAATTTAAATCTTTTCCAAAACCCTATTCATTTCAAAATGGAAGAAGTCATGTCATCTTCACTCTAGGGTTTGGTGTTGGAATGAACTTGAATTCATTGGGATCCAAAAGACAAAGGGGAAAGTTTTGGGAAAGTCATTTCATTCTCTCTCATTCAACTTTCAAAAGTTTCAAATTCCACTCAATTTCACTCAATCAGTCAAACAAACAATCAGACAACAAGCATAGTTATTTATTTAATATAACATTCCAAAATTTAGAATTTTGGGATGTTACAAACCTACCACACTAAAAATGAATCTCGTCCTCGAGATTCGAAGAGGCTAGCAAGAAAAGGTTAGGGGTTGGGGGTCTTCTAGCAGATCCGTCGGTCGGAATGGTCTAGTGTGCTACCACACTTAAAGGCAAGGTTATCGTTCCAATGAACTCAGATACTTCCTCTGGAGTGCCGACAATGTATGTCTCCTCACATATCCTACAATAGCTCCTTCACCAAAGCTCTTTTGTCAGAAGCATAGAGTTTTCCTCAGAATCTTGGGTCGGTTCGTCAAAGTTGTGGTTCGTCCGAGACTGGATCTTCTTAGCTGATAGGTCCGTGTCCATTCTAGATAACTATCGAAATACTCATGGTGGTCTACAATTTATGGTTTCTCCTGCAGAAAACGGGTGGGTTGAACCCACCGTATAACCCACGATTGGCAGCGGTTGCTGTAAAGGGGTTCCATCGTCCTACCATTCTATGGTTTTATGGCTTATCGCGTCGACACTCTTCAAAGGTTTTTGAGGCTCTCTGATTTTCCATCAACATATGATAGTTCATGATAGAAGTCTTGGTATGGGGCCAATCCATCCGTGCATTTGAATCATTACCACATACGTAAATATCGAATCACGTATTCTAACACTTGGGCATACTCACAAGCATTGCAGGATTTCTCTTGTTCTCGAACTGGGTTCGAGTAATTCCATGGTTTCTGCAAGCCAAACAAAACATCTATCGTTACTTCACCACTCTCAGGTTTTTGCGTAACCTCCTACGGAACATATGCTGATTTGATCACTGCTTCTTCCAAGTGTATTCCTTTATCAAGGTTACAACTGTTCCTTCTCAAAATCCTGGGCCTATGGGTTATGGCCCACTTCAGCACTAGTGCAGCTTTAACTCATCCTTGGAGTAACTCTCATATTACACCTCCTTTAAATCCAGTAGTACTCTATACCATCATATCAAAAGCACAACTCCAACTTATTTTGTCCGGCTTCCTTCTATGGACCGTCATGAATAACACATTTCTTTCTTCATTGGTCCTGTGGTTTTACGGAGTACTACGACACCAAAGAAAGATGCACTAGCTTATCCATAAATCTCATTATTTTCATATCAATCTTTTATTACATCCTTAACCATTTTTCGTGAATCCAAATTCCAAAAGTTTATTGCAAATGCTGCCACCCACATGGTTCGGTATGGTCGGACATTACTTCCAACTTTATTCATTTTTCCTCCTTGAGGATTCTTCAGTCCCACTGGAATTGTGCGACATGTGCCTTGAATTTTTCAATCTTCTGTTTCATCGTGGTGGCCTTGAGCTTCACCTCCATCATCTCCGTATGCACTTCGCTTAGGTATTCCTGAGTATAACGGAGTCTTGCTTCAAGTATTTCTCCGATCTGGCGTATGGCTTCCATGGCTGCTTCACGAACAGCATCGAAGAAAGTTGCTTGTGGCACACGTGAAATGAAAAAGTACTGCCCCATCATCTTTGGGCAAACTCCTTTCAAGTGGTGGAGGTGTACCTCCACATACCAAAGTTCCACTCCCTTTTGCATGAAGGGGTAGCCTTTGTAGACTGCATCTCCTTCAAGGTGAATATGCTTCATCATGTCCTTCAGGATCTTCGGGTAATCATGATCACTCGTCAAGGTCATGATAGTTTCCGGACCCTTAAGGAAGGACTCATAAAGGGTCGTCATCTGCAGTTTGTGAAACAGAAATGATGCTCAGAATAAGGTACTTATCTCCTGGGGCACACATTCATATCATCCAAACAGAACTTCAAACTCAATTTCCAATTTCCTGTTTATGCATCACATCTCACTTTCTTCCATGTTCGTCCAGAATATTAATTTCCAAGAAAAAAATATGACAACTCCTTAAAGCTTTTCAGCATGTGACATTACAAATTTATTGAGTCATGAACTATTACAATCTCAGAGTAATCTATTACATAACTCAACTCATTGAGCTCATGAAAATGAAATTGCTTTCTACTACTCCTATTATCCATATCAAAATTCCAACTACTCAACTCCAGCCTTCATCTTGTCGGGACATTTAATAGCATAATGTCCTGCCTCCTTGCAGCGAAAACAAATGACTTCAGACATGTCTCGGGGCTTCTTTGTGATTATGCGGGCTCCTTGGATTCTTGGCTTCTTTTCTGGACATTTACTAGCGTAATGACCTAAATCCTTGCACCTGTAACAAGTGATATGACTTAGGTCCTTCTCTGTAAAAATTGCGTTGTTCTCGGGTTGCCTTCTTTTTCTCTTCCTTGATTTCTCTGTAGTGATCAGAGTTTCTATCTCCCGGGGGTCAAACTTCACTTCTGCTGTCGGGAAATATCCCAGATACTCTTTTCTTTCCTTGGTGCAATACTGTGAAAAATGTCCTTCTTCTCCACATGAATAACAGGCATTGGAGTAAAATCTGTTGAGGCCCTTTCCATCAGGGTCTTCAACCCATTCCTTCATCACAGGTTCTCCTAGACCTTCCTTGAGGGCTTCCTTCATTCCATCTTCCTGCCTCTGAACAGTTTGTGGCACCATGGAGTAAATGTGACACTGCCCCGGGTAATGGGTGGTTCCTTCACACAGGAAGCAAGTCACCTGACTAGTTGGGCATTCCTCAGCTGGGTGTTTCTCCTCACAATGAGGGCATCCATCTTTGTGTTCCTCCTGGGTGTGTCCTATTTCTCCGCAAATCTTGCAGGCACAAGGTTTATTTCTTGGTGTATCATGGTGCTTCCGGATAAGACGTGATCTCAACAGGGTCTTCTTGAATTCCTCCCAAGTTCTTGCTCCATTAAATCCCTGTATGGCTTGATGCATTTTCCACCAGGTTGCAGCACTTTCTGTAAAGTACTGAAGAGCGTATTGGACCTCATTCTTCCTTGAAACCAAATTGCTCCCGAAGTGATTTTCCATGTTCTGCATCCATAGCTCTGCCTCCGGCTGAGTCTTCGGTTCAGAGAATATCAGTCCAACTTCATTCATCATCTATGGGGTTCAAAAGTTTTGGGATGAGATATGAGAGAGGTGGGGAGGGATATTCACACAATACAAACAATAGTTTTTTGAAGAAACAAGTTTTACTTTGTGGCTGTCGGAAAACATCAAACAAATGACAGCTCACAAATCGTCGCATCTAACGTAAGTGTGTAATGTGGGTTTGGTCTTCTAAAGGTCAAATAATTCTTCAGAACTTCAAATTCTTCAAGTCTTGAGTCTTCAATTGTTGAAGCTGCAATTCTTCCAACGCATGGTGAAATCCTCTTTACTCTGAAATGGCCATCAGTTGTCCGATATCTTTAATTCTTGGAGTGACTTGATTGATCTTCCGTGTGGTCAAAAGGGAAAGGTGTATATTCTAACTATTTGAGGTCAGAGGAACTACTTGATAAAATCAAAAAAGATGAGAAGTAAAGGATCCTTTTGAAAATAAAGTTTTTTGAGACATCCTGTCCTAGGGGCTTTCCGATTTCTAGGGTCACGTTCTACAGTCAACATGTGCTCTGATACCATATCTGTAGCGACCCGACCTCAGACGGTCAAGCCTCTCGTGTTCGTGCCATCCTCGGATCGGTATGTCGGCACACACAGTACATCGATGTATATATCAAAGTCCAATCACATGTATAATTAACGTAAAACTGATATATACCTCATAAGTCACAGGTGAAACAAATAGTCGGTGTGGAATCCCATCAACGTCATCGGCAGGTTGAGTGTAGACCGTAACCTCAGATCGTAACTCTTACTCGTCGAGGGAATATCTGCAACATGATACGTTGCAGCCGTGTAGGTCAGTACATTGAATGTACCGGCAAGATCACAACATGAGAAAACAGATGATAAAACTATACTATATGCAATATGGCTTTGTGGCTCTGTGTCTGAGTTTTGTTTGCGTAAAGGCTGATTTATTTTCCCTACATCAAAGGAATAAATGAAGTCTGTACTACGGAGTTTTCAAGCATGACATGGTTCCGCCAACCGATGTCTCATAGCCCAAATTCATCAAAAGTTGCCCACAATTAAGTTATCAGTCCGGTGTTGAGAGTTCCGAGATAGATCCAAGTCCAGATGCTCAAATTGTCCGTAATCGGGACACGGCTAATCGATTAGGTTTAAACCTCTGCAGAGGTTTGTACACTTTACCCGCAAGATTCGATCCTCTTTTATGTTCTCGCACTTCAGAGTGTTTGAGATCAAGATGACCAAACATGGTCTTCCAAAGAGTTCCTCGACCACCGTCGGTACTCATCCCATCCTACCGTAGTTCTACATCTGCTAGTACCGCCCCAGCCAGAGTCACAACTAAGGTCAACCAAGCCGAGCCCATAATGACTTGCGGTTGCATGGGTAAGCTTCCGGGCATGAAGTATTCTTCCGTCTCTTTGAGTGCAGGTGAAGCTTTCGCAAGATGTCATGGTGCTTCTCCATGCATCCCGCCAACCACTGGTTTCTCCAGGTGCCCGTCAACAAATCCTTCACCCAAGAGTGTGTATTGAATTCTTGTCTCGAGTCTTGAAGTCTTGAGGCCTTGAAGATGCAGTCCTTGCAGATTCCATCGTGGAGTTGTCGTCATTGACGTGGATCCTCCATTCTCACACCACTCCGAGCACTCATACCAAACCCGTCTACTATAGCGTAGCATTAAAATAAAATATCGTCCGGGCTTGGTAACAGGGTGATGGGTTCCTACCTCATGCATACTACTCAACTACAAGGATTCAATAACACTATCGAGGGGTGGTTGCAAGAAGCCACTAAATGCAATAAAACATAGGTATGAAAGCATGGTCAAAGTGAACTTGCCTTGTTGACGATCTTCAAAACTAGGGATTCAGTAGTAGCAAGCTTCAGACTCGGAAATTCTACCGAGGCAAACAATAACTATAATAAGCACATAGCATATGATCACATAACACAATAGCATAGTAACATAACACACCAAAACAAAGAATCAAAACCCAAAGGAAAAACTCAAGAAATCCAACTCAAAGTTTTCCTACTTCAAGCAACAACTAAAACTAGTTTTACATAACAAAATTTTCTCAACATAACCTAACCATGGGTTTATGTTAACTTAACATAAAGGAATGCATTAAGCAACTAGGAGCAAAAAGAATCAATTTAAAATCTATTATAAAACTCCTATTAGGCCTAATCCAATTTATATTAAGAAAATAAAATAAAAGTTTTATTTAATATAAATAAAAGTTCACCCTATAAAGTGACAGAAACTATCCTAGAATAATCAATCACATGTTAAAAATAAATTTATTTACTAATTAAAATAATAGGAAAACAGTAGCTAGTTAATTAATTAGGATTAACAAGATTCTGCTTAAAACTATTCTTTTATCAAACCTAAAATACCCAAATTAATTCCTATGGTTTGGAAATGTCAAAATAAAGTTGGGACAAAAGAATCAACCAAAAATAATTTTCCTAGCTCATGTTATAACAGATTTACTATTCTGACTAAAACTAAAATAAAGCAATTTTAATTAATTTTAACATAGCTAAATATATTTTCAACAGAAACTATAGAAAATTTGCAAACCAACACAAAAAGAATCACCTAAAATATTAAACAGAATAAAAGATATGAATTTTTCAAAACAGGAACTATTCTGTTAAAACAGAAAACAAAAATAAATGAAAAAGGGCCTAATGGGCCTAAACTACGATGGCGTAATATAAACTAAACGGGCCTAGGGTTAAACTGAATCGGGCGGGCTAAAAAATAAAACCCTAACTTAAAACTAAACCGGCTAAACCATTGAACTGGCTTTATAAAACGCGTGCCCTTCGGGGTTCTAATCTACACCGTAGATTATGAATCGGATGGGGGTGCTCTCGGTGACTCACCGGCGCCGACGGCGGCGGCGGCGGCGGTGGAGTGTGGTGGCCTCTCCGGTCGTCGGGAGGTCGGTGGAGAACTCCGGTGGGTGGGGCGACGAGGGGGCTCTTGGTGGAGTCGGTGGGGGTCGGGAGGGCTAGGGCAGCGATGGCGGCGCAAATGGCGGCAAGGGAGGCTCGGGCTCCGGCGACGGCGTGAGAGAGAAGGAGGGCTCCCATGAGGGGTAAGGGGGAATGGGGTGCGGGGAGGGGCTTATATAGGCGGGGCCTCGTCGTGGCAAGGGGGCGATCGGGTGGGAGATCGGCATCCGGATCTCATGAGATCCGCGACATGGCGGTGGCGTTGCGTGGGCGGGAGGTTGAAGGAGGGTGGGGCCTCACTGTCGGTGAGAGAGAGAGGGGTGGTGCGGTCGGGCGACCGAGGCGGAGTGGGTTCGAGGCGAGGAGGGGTCGGTCGGCTCGGCTGGCCTCATTGGGCTGGCCTCTGGGTGGGCCTGGTGGGCAGTGTCTGGCCGGTGGCTTCAAGGCTGGCTGGGCAGGGGGCTAGTGGCGCTGGGGTGTTTTTTTTCAATTTATTTTATAAATAAAAACAAAACAGAGATAACTTATAAAATATAAATATTTTATATAGGACATATATATACCAAAATGATCGGGGAATATTCCTATCATTTGAACATTTTTCCAAAGGCAAAATCCAAACTTTATAAAAATTCATTTTTTTCAAATTCAATTAAAACTCAAATTTGAATTCAAAACTTTTGGCATTGTTTTCCTCTGATATTTTTGGAGTGTCATATTTACTCCTCTCATACTTTTGCTCAAGTATTTATCAGGCATAGATTTTGATATGATTCCCACTTGCCAAAGTTTGAATTCAAATTCCAAAACTCAAATTTGAAAGAGGGTTTCAAGGCACTTTCAAATGACTTTCAATTTGATACTTTTTAACTTCCAACTCATATTTCATATAATTGAAGAAGTCATTTTATCTTCCCTCATGAAAATCATTGAGTTGCATAAAGCTTTGAATTTGAAATATTCCCAAACGAAATTTAAATCTTTTCCAAAACACTATTCATTTCAAAATGGAAGAAGTCATGTCATCTTCACTCTAGGGTTTGGTGTTGGAATGAACTTGAATTCATTGGGATCCAAAAGACAAAGGGGAACGTTTTGGGAAAGTCATTTCATTCTCTCTCATTCAACTTTCAAAAGTTTCAAATTCCACTCAATTTCACTCAATCAGTCAAAAAACAATCAGACAACAAGCATAGTTATTTATTTAATATAACATTCCAAAATTTAGAATTTTGGGATGTTACAGGGATGGTAATGAAATGATCATTGATAGTTGCAGCATATGGATGGGTAGCTCACTAAAACGAGGCACTAGGTGGAATCTATATAGGTGTGCGCAACCGGTGAGCGTCGGAAACCTCCTCTTTTTGAGGCCTATGGAGTTGACTTTCTCATATTTACCCCTAAGTTTATTTCTCGTGAGCTCTACGGAAGGGTGACCAAATATGCGCTCGCCGACTCTATCGTGTTAAGTTTCTCAATATTCTTCACTAAGTTTCTTTCTCGTTTTTGCGCCTAGACGGGCTGCTCATTGCAATGAGGCACTAGGTGCTATATATATAGGTGTTCGCTGGGCGTCACCGGAAAGCGTTGCAAACCTCCTTTTTCTGAGCCATTTGGAGTTAAGTTTCTCTTGTTTAGCCCTAAGTTTCTCTCTCGTGAGATCTACGGAAGGGTCACCAAATTTGCGTTGGACGGCTCCTCGTCCGACCGAATGGTACACGTGATTCTCCCGTGGCACAGAGCGTTGCCTAGTTCCAATTTCGAGCCCTATCATGTTAAGTTTCTCAATCTTCTTCAATAAGTTTCTTTCTAATTTTTGCGCCTTGCTTCAGCAGTTCCACATGGTTATTAAACGAACACCTCATGATAAGAGACCATTGCGTATATTTCAGGTCGGTACTCGCCGTTGCAAAATCTCTCAACAAACGTAGGAGTAGTGCACCATTCATCGACCGAAGTATATTTGATATTCACCTGCGAAGTCTATTCTAGAACGCATGAAATACGTTCACACGATGAGGGTTGAGATATGAGGGCATCGAGTCAGCCATATACCGAAGGATACACGAGATTTGTTTGTCATCACTAGGTCTTCTATGTATAGGGTGACATTCTATCTTCCGAGCTCGTAGACATATACATACGTTGCTCACTGCAGGGACCCAGAATTCTTACCTCACGAAAAAATCCAATCCCAGCACTTCCCTTTCATAATATATTAGACCACTTATTACACCTAGATACATCCAATGAGGACTGAGATACCCGTCTATCTGGATTTGCTACTAAAATCACCTCTGTCGAGCTCCCTTGTAGTTAAGTCTCTCAATTTTAGCACTGAGTTCCTTTTTTATAACCTCTATTGAGCAGGTGATGGGAAAGGGGTGGTTTCCAAATATGCATTGGCCATCCCTTGATAGAAGAACATATCTGATTCCCCTATGACAAGGCAAAATCTCCCAACCAGTGCCAGCGGAGAAGGATGGTAATGAAATGACCATTGATAGTTGCAGCATATGGATGGGTAGCTCACTATAACGAGGCACTAGGTGGAATCTATATAGGTGTGCGCAACCGGTGAGCGTCGAAAACCTCCTCTTTTTGAGCCCTATGGAGTTGACTTTCTCATATTTACCCCTAGGTTTATTTCCCGTGAGCTCTACGGAAGGGTGACCAAATATGCTCTCGCCGACTCTATCGTGTTAAGTTTCTCAATCTTCTTCACTAAGTTCCTTTCTCGTTTTTGCGCCTAGACAGGCTGCACATTGCAATGAGGCACTAGGTGCAATATATATAGGTGCTCGCTGTGCATCACCGGCAAGCGTTGTAAACCTCCTTTTTCTGAGCCATTTGGAGTTAAGTTTCTCATGTTTAGCCCTAAGTTTCTCTCTCGTGAGATCTACGGAAGGGTCACCAAATTAGCGTTGGACGGCTCCTCGTCCGACCGAATGGTACACGTGATTCTCCCGTGGCACAGAGCGTTGCCTAGTTCCAATTTCGAGCCCTATCATATTAAGTTTCTCAATCTTCTTCACTAAGTTTCTTTCTGATTTTTGCGCCTTGCTTCAGCAGTTCCACATGGTTATTAAACCAACACCTCATGATAAGGACCATTGCGTATATTTTAGGTCGGTACTCGCCGTTGCAAAATCTCTCAACAAACATGAGAGGAGGGGGATGGTGACCATAGGAGTAGTGCACCATTCATCGACCGAAGTATATTTGATATTCACCAGTGAAGTCTTTTCTAGAAGCATTAAATACGTTCACACAACGAGGGTTGAGATATGAGGGCATCGAGTCAGCCATATATCAAAGGATACACGAGATTTGTTTGTCATCACTAGGCCGTCTATGTATAGGGTGACATTCTATCTTCCGAGCTCGTAGACATATACATACGTTGCTCACTGCAGGGACCCAAAATTCTTACCTCACGAAAAAAAATCCAATCCCAGCACTTCCCTTTCATAATATATTGGACCACTTAGTACACCTAGATACATCCAATGAGGACTGAGATACCCGTCTATCTGGATTTGCTACTAAAATCACCTCTGTCGAGCTCCCTTGTAGTTAAGTCTCTCAATTTTAGCACTAAGTTCCTTTTTCATAACCTCTATTGAGCAGGTGATAGGAGAGGGGTGGTTTCCAAATGTGCATTGGCCATCCCTTGATGGAAGAACATATCTGATTCACCTATGACAAGGCAAAATCTCCCAACCAGTGCCAGCGGAGAAGGATGGTAAGGAAATGACCATTGATAGTTGCAGCATATGGATGGGTAGCTCACTAAAACGAGGCACTAGGTGGAATCTATATAGGTGTGCGCAACCGGTGAGCGTCGGAAACCTCCTCTTTTTTAGCCCTATGGAGTTGACTTTCTCATATTTACCCCTAAGTTTATTTCCCGTGAGCTCTACGGAAGGGTGACCAAATATGCGCTCGCCGACTCTATCGTGTTAAGTTTCTCAATCTTCTTCACTAAGTTTCTTTCTCGTTTTTGCGCCTAGACGGGCTGCTCATTGCAATGAGGCACTAGGTGCAATATATATAGGTGTTCTTTAAGCGTCACCAAGCAAGCGTTGTAAACCTCCTTTTTCGAGCCATTTGGAGTTAAGTTTCTCATGTTTAGCCCTAAGTTTTCTCTCGTGAGATCTACGGAAGGGTCACCAAATTTGCGTTGGACGGCTCCTCGTCCGACCGAATGGTACACGTGATTCTCCGTGGCACAGGCGTTGCCTAGTTCAATTTCGAGCCCTATCATGTTAAGTTTCTCAATCTTCTTCACTAAGTTTCTTTCTGATTTTTGCGCCTTGCTTCAGCAGTTCCACATGGTTATTAAACCAATACCTCATGATAAGAGACTATTGCGTATATTTCAGGTCGGTACTCGCCGTTGCAAAATCTCTCAACAAACATGAGAGGAGGGGGATGGTGACCATAGGAGCAGTCCACCATTCATCGACCGAAGTATATTTGATATTCACCTGCAAAGTCTTTTCTAGAACGCATGAAATAAGTTCACACGACGAGGGTTGAGATATGAGGGCATCGAGTCAGCCATATACCGAAGGATACACGAGATTTGTTTGTCATCACTAGGTCGTCTATGTATAGGGTGACATTCTATCTTCCGAGCTCGTAGACATATACATACGTTGCTCACTGCAGGGACCCAAAATTCTTACCTCACAAAAAATCCAATCCCAGCACTTCCCTTTCATAATATATTAGACCACTCATTACACCTAGATACATCCAATGAGGACTAAGATACCCGTCTATCTGGATTTGCTACTAAAATCAACTCTGTCGAGCTCCCTTGTAGTTAAGTATCTCAATTTTAGCACTAAGTTCCTTTTTCATAACCTCTATTGAGCAGGTGATGGGAGAGGGGTGGTTTCCAAATGTGCATTGGCCATTCCTTGATAGAAGAACATATCTGATTCCCCTATGACAAGGCAAAATCTCCCAACCAGTGCCGTGGAGAAGGATGGTAATGAAATGACCATTGATAGTTGCAGCATATGGATGGGTAGCTCACTAAAACGAGGCACTAGGTGGAATCTATATAGGTGTCAAGAATCGTGGCGTCGGAAACCTCCTCTTTTGAGCCCTATGGAGTTGACTTTCTCATATTTACCCCTAAGTTTATTTTCCGTGAGCTCTACGGAAGGGTGACCAAATATCATTTCGCCGACTCTATCGTGTTAAGTTTCTCAATCTTCTTCACTAAGTTTCTTTCTCGTTTTTGCGCCTAGACGGGCTGCTCATTGCAATGAGGCACTAGGTGCAATATATATAGGTGTTCGCTGTGCGTCACCGGCAAGGGTTGTAAACCTCCTTTTTCTGAGCCATTTGGAGTTAAGTTTCTCATGTTTAGCCCTAAGTTTCTCTCTCGTGAGATCTACGGAAGGGTCACCAAATTTGCGTTGGACGGCTCCTCGTCCGACCGAATGGTACACGTGATTCTCCCGTGGCACAGAGCGTTGCCTAGTTCCAATTTCGAGCCCTATCATGTTAAGTTTCTCAATCTTCTTCACTAAGTTTCTTTCTGATTTTTGCGCCTTGCTTCAGCAGTTCCACATGGTTATTAAACTAACACCTCGTGATAAGAGACCATTGCGTATATTTCAGATCGGTACTCGCCGTTGCAAAATCTCTCAACAAACGTGAGAGGAGGGGGATGGTGACCATAGGAGTAGTGCACCATTCATCGACCGAAGTATATTTGATATTCACCTGCGAAGTCTTTTCTAGAACGCACGAAATACGTTCACACGACGAGGGTTGAGATATGAGGGCATCGAGTCAGCCATATACCGAAGGATACACGAGATTTGTTTGTCATCACTAGGTCGTCTATGTATAGGGTGACATTCTATCTTCCGAGCTCGTAGACATATACATACTTTGCTCACTGCAGGGACCCAAAATTCTTACCTCACGAAAAATCCAATCCCAGCACTTCCCTTTCATAATATAAAAGACCACTTATTACACCTAGATACATCCAATGAGGACTGAGATACACGTCTATCTGGATTTGCTACTAAAATCACCTCTGTCGAGCTCCCTTGTAGTTAAGTCTCTCAATTTTAGCACTAAGTTCCTTTTTCATAACCTCTATTGAGCAGGTGATGGGAGAGGGGTGGTTTCCAAATGTGCATTGGCCATTCCTTGATAGAAGAACATATCTGATTCCCCTATGACAAGGCAAAATCTCCCAACCAGTGCCAGCGGAGAAGGATGGTAATGAAATGACCATTGATAGTTGCAGCATATGGATGGGTAGCTCACTAAAACGAGGCACTAGGTGGAATCTATATAGGTGTGCGCAACCGGTGAGCGTCGGAAACCTCCTCTTTTTGAGCCCTATGGAGTTGACTTTCTCATATTTACCCTAAGTTTATTTCCGTGAGCTCTACGGAAGGGTGACCAAATATCTTTCGCCGACTCTATCGTGTTAAGTTTCTCAATCTTCTTCACTAAGTTTCTTTCTCGTTTTTTGCGCCTAGACGGGCTGCTCATTGCAATGAGGCACTAGGTGCAATATATATAGGTGTTCGCAAAGCGTCACGGCAAGGGTTGTAAACCTCCTTTTTCTGAGCCATTTAGAGTTAAGTTTCTCATGTTTAGCCCTAAGTTTCTCTCTTGTGAGATCTACGGAAGGGTCGCCAAATTTGCGTTGGACGGCTCCTCGTCCGACCGAATGGTACACGTGATTCTCCCGTGGCACAGAGCGTTGCCTAGTTCCAATTTCGAGCCCTATCATGTTAAGTTTCTCAATCTTCTTCACTAAGTTTCTTTCTGATTTTTGCGCCTTGCTTCAGCAGTTCCACATGGTTATTAAACCAACACCTCATGATAAGAGATCATTGCGTATATTTCAGGTCGGTA
This sequence comes from Aegilops longissima, assembly GCA_021605205.1. Classification (NCBI taxonomy): domain Eukaryota; kingdom Viridiplantae; phylum Streptophyta; class Magnoliopsida; order Poales; family Poaceae; genus Aegilops; species Aegilops longissima. The sequence goes on along the minus strand of CM038680.1, from coordinate 195,526,534 downwards.
CTCGCCGTTGCAAAATCTCTCAACAAACGTGAGAGGAGGGGGATGGTGACCATAGGAGTAGTGCACCATTCATCGACCGAAGTATATTTGATATTCACCTTCGAAGTCTTTTCTAGAACGCATGAAATACGTTCACATGACGAGGGTTGAGATATGAGGGCAGCGAGTCAGCCATATACCGAAGGATACACGACATTTGTTTGTCATCACTAGGTCGTCTATGTATAGGGTGACATTCTATCTTCCGAGCTCGTAGACATATACATACGTTGCTCACTGCAGGGACCCAGAATTCTTACCTCACGAAAAAAATCCAATCCCAGCACTTCCCTTTCATAATATATTAGACCACTTATTACACCTAGATACATCCAGTGAGGACTGAGATACCCGTCTATCTGGATTTGCTACTAAAATCACATCTGTCGAGCTCCCTTGTAGTTAAGTCTCTCAATTTTAGCACTAAGTTCCTTTTTCATAACCTCTATTGAGCAGGTGATGGGAGAGGGGTGGTTTCCAAATGTGCATTGGCCATCCCTTGATAGAAGAACATATCTGATTCCCCTATGACAAGGCAAAATCTCCCAACCAGTGCCAGCGGAGAAGGATGGTAATGAAATGACCATTGATAGTTGCAGCATATGGATGGGTAGCTCACTAAAACGAGGCACTAGGTGGAATCTATATAGGTGTGCGCAACCGGTGAGCGTTGGAAACCTCCTCTTTTTGAGCCCTATGGAGTTGACTTTCTCATATTTACCCCTAAGTTTATTTCCCGTGAGCTCTACGGAAGGGTGACCAAATATGCGCTCGTCGACTCTGTCGTGTTAAGTTTCTCAATCTTCTTCACTAAGTTACTTTCTCGTTTTTGCGCCTAGACGGGCTGTTCATTGCAATGAGGCACTAGGTGCAATATATATAGGTGTTCGCTGTGCGTCACCGGCAAGCGTTGTAAACCTCCTTTTTCTGAGCCATTTGGAGTTAAGTTTCTCATGTTTAGCCCTAAGTTTCTCTCTCGTGAGCTCTACGGAAGGGTCACCAAATTTGCGTTGGACGGCTCCTCGTCCGACCGAATGGTACACGTGATTCTCCCGTGGCACAGAGCGTTGCCTAGTTCCAATTTCGAGCCCTATCATGTTAAGTTTCTCAATCTTCTTCACTAAGTTTCTTTCTGATTTTTGCGCCTTGCTTCAGCAGTTCCACATGGTTAGTAAACCAACACCTCAGGATAAGAGACCATTGCGTTTATTTCAGGTCGGTACTCGCCGTTGCAAAATCTCTCAACAAACATGAGAGAGGGGGATGGTGACCATAGGAGCAGCGTGCCATTCATCGACCGAAGTATATTCGATATTCACCTGCGAAGTCTTTTCTAGAACGCATGAAATACGTTCACACGACGAGGGTTGAGATTTGAGGGCATCGAGTCAGCCATATGCCGAAGGATACACGAGATTTGTTTGTCATCAGTAGGTCATCTATGTATAGGGTGACATTCTATCTTCCGAGCTCGTAGACATATACATACGTTGCTCACTGCAGGGACCCAGAATTCTTACCTCACGAAAAAAATCCAATCCCAACACTTCCCTTTCATAATATATTAGACCACTTATTACACCTAGATACATCCAATGAGGACTGAGATACCCGTCTATCTGGATTTGCTACTAAAATCACCTCTGTCGAGCTCCCTTGTAGTTAAGTCTCTCAATTTTAGCACTAAGTTCCTTTTTCATAACCTCTATGGAGCAGGTGATGGGAGAGGGGTGGTTTCCAAATGTGCATTGGCCATCCCTTGATAGAAGAACATATCTGATTCCCCTATGACAAGGCAAAATTTCTCGACCTGTGCCAGCGCAGAAGGATGGTAATGAAATGACCATTGATAGTTGCAGCATATGGATGCGTAGTTCACTAAAACGACGCGCTAGGTGGAATATATATATAGGTGTGCGCAACCAGTGAGCGTCGGAAACCTCCTCTTTTCGAGCCATATGGAGTTGACTTTCTCATATTTACCCCTAAGTTTATTTCCCGTGAGCTCTACGGAAGGGTGACCAAATATGCGCTTGCCGACTCTATCGTGTTAAGTTTCTCAATCTTCTTCACTAAGTTTCTTTCTCGTTTTTGCGCCTAGACGGGCTGCCCATTACAATGAGACACTAGGTGGAATATATACATGTGTTCGCTGTGCGTCACCGGCAAGTGTTGTAACCCTCCTTTTTCTGAGCCATATGGAGTTAAGTTTCTCATATTTATCCTTAAGTTTCTCTCTCGTGAGCTCTACGGAAGGGTCACCAAAGTTTCTTTGGACGCCTCCTCGTCCGACCGAATGGTACATGCAATTCTCCCGCGGCACACGAGCGTTGCCTAATTCCAATTTCGAGCCCTATCATGTTAAGTTTCTCAATCTTCTTCACTAAGTTTCTTTCTGATTTTTGCGCCTTGCTTTAGCAATTCCACATGGTTAGTAAACCAACACCTCAGGATAAGAGCCATTGCGTATATTTCAGGACAGTACTCGCCGTTGCAAAATCTCTCAACAAACATGAGAGAGGGGGATGGTGACCATAGGAGCAGCACGCCATTCATCGACCGAAGTATAGTCGATATTCACCTGCGAAGTCTTTTCTAGAACGCATGAAATACGTTCACACGACGAGGGTTGAGATTTGAGGGCATCGAGTCAGCCATATGCCGAAGGATACACGAGATTTGTTTGTCATCAGTAGGTCATCTATGTATAGGGTGACATTCTATCTTCCGAGCTCGTAGACATATACATACATTGCTCACTGCAGGGACCCAGAATTCTTACCTCACGAAAAAAATCCAATCCCAGCACTTCCCTTTCATAATATATTAGACCACTTATTACACCTAGATACATCCAATGAGGACTGAGATACCCGTCTATCGGGAGTTGCTACTAAAATCACCTCTGTCGAGCTCCCTTGTAGTTAAGTCTCTCAATTCTAGCACTTAGTTCCTTTTTCATAACCTCTATGGAGCAGGTGATGGGAGAGGGGTGGTTTCCAAATGTGCATTGGCCATCCCTTGATAGAAGAACATATCTGATTCCCCTATGACAAGGCAAAATTTCCCGACCTGTGCCAGCGCAGAAGGATGGTAATGAAATGACCATTGATAGTTGCAGCATATGGATGCGTAGCTCACTAAAACAAGGCACTAGGTGGAATATATATAGGTGTGCGCAATCGGCGAGCGTTGGAAACCTCCACTTTTTGAGCCATATGGAGTTAACTTGCTTATATTTACCCCTAAGTTTATTCCCGTGAGCTCTACGGAAGGGTGACCAAATATGCGCTCGCCGACTCTATCGTGTTAAGTTTCTCAATCTTCTTCACTAAGTTTCTTTCTAGTTTTTGCGCCTAGACGGGGTTCCCATTACAATGAGGCACTAGGTGGAATATATACATGTGTTCGCTGTGCGTCACTGGCAAGCGTTGTAACCCTCCTTTTTCTGAGCCATATGGACTTAAGTTTCTCATATTTAGCCTTAAGTTTCTCTCTCGTCAGCTCTACGGAAGGGTCGCCAAATTTGCGTTGGACGACTCCTCGTCCGACCGAATGGTACAGGTGATTCTCCCGTGGCACACGAGCGTTGCCTAATTCCAATTTCGAGCCCTATCATGTTAAGTTTCTCAATCTTCTTCACTAAGTTTCTTTCTGAATTTTGCGCCTTGCTTCAGCAGTTCCACATGGTTATTAAACCAACACCTCATGATAAGAGACCATTGCGTATATTTCAGGTCGGTACTAACCGTTGCAAAATCTCTCAACAAACATGAGAGGAGGGGGATGGTGACCATAGGAGCAGCGCACCATTCATCGACCGAAGTATATTTGATATTCACCTGTGAAGTCTTTTCTAGAACGCATGAAATACGTTCACACGACGAGGTTGAGATATGAGGGCATCGAGTCAGCCATATACCGAAGGATACACGAGATTTGTTTGTCATCATTAGGTCATCTATGTGTAGGGTGACATTCTATCTTCCGAGCTCGTAGACATATACATACGTTGCTCACTTCAGGGACCCAGAATTCTTACCTCACGAAAAAAAATCCAATCCCAGCACTTCCCTTCCATAACATATTAGACCACTTATTACACCTAAATACATCCAATGAGGACTGAGATACAAGCCTATCGGGAGTTGCTACTAAAATCAGCTCTGTCGAGCTCCCTTGTAGTTAAGTTTCTCAATTTTAGCACTAAGTTCCTTTTTCATAACCTCTATTGAGCAGGTGATGGGAGAGGGGTGGTTTCCAAATGTGCATTGGCCAACCCTTGATAGAAGAACATATCTGATTCCCCTATGACAAGGCAAAATCTCCCGACCAGTGCCAGCGGAGAAGGATGGTAATGAAATGACCATTGATAGTTGCAGCATATGGATGCGTAGCTCACCAAAACGAGGCACTAGGTGGAATATATTTAGGTGTGGGCAACCGATGAGCGTCGGAAACCTCCTCTTTTTGAGCCATATGGAGTTGACTGTCGGCGTTCTGGGAACGGGGTTCCCCAGACTTGCCTGCCTGCGGCCTGCGGCGTGGATCAAGGGGCGGCCCAGCATGGCCCATCTTCATCTGCATGAGCTCAAGACCCTCGCGAGGGGCCAAGCCTCGCGGGGCGGACGACAGGAAGCCTCCTCAGGCACGGCCTCATCAGGCTGGCTCGCGAGGAGACGGAGAGATCAAGGCGGGGTACCTCAAGAGGTGCCCATGACGCAAGCCATGACGACCAAGGGCGCCAGCCCGCGCAATGTCCTTCTTTCCTCTTTGGTGCAAAGGGAGCAAGCGCAGGCGAGAGCATCAAGCAAAGGCATCCATTTCGGTGCAGCAAGACCAAGACCAGCAGAACGGCAGGATGGAGGTCATCGTGGAGCCCAAGCTGGCGTCACCACCAGAGCCTTTGGCAGGCGAGGACCAACTTTAGTCAGGATAAGTGTACTACATGTTCCCCTTAAAAATGGCCAATTGTTGGCGCCCTTCCCGCTCAATATTTGGGGGAGGCCCAGGGCCTTTGCCTATAAATAGGACTAGCCACCACAAGGTAGAGACGAACGGGATCCTCACCAGGAAACCATTAGAGAGAGCGACTGAACTCCCCCTAGTAGTTCATCGCACCAGCCAAGAACAACCCCTCGCGAGGCTGTTCTTCCTTGTATTGTTCATCATCAGCCCAAGAGGCCCACACCACACACTGGAGTAGGGTATTACACCGCAATGGTGTCCTGAACCAGTATAAACTCTGTGTCTCTTGTGTTGTTCCTTTGATTGCTTATATCATAGCGAGGCGGTTGGGTGCAGGTAGGCAGAGGGCGAAATCTCCGCGCGCACCCCAGTGTTCGAATCTAGAGGGTCTGCCGGAACCCGAAATCCGACATTTGGCGCGCCAGGTAGGGGTGCGCCGGAATTCGCCTTCCGCCGCCCTGTTCTTCACCGACCATCGCGTCCATGTTAGATGCTCATCGGGCCCGTGCCGAGCACCGAGCCGCTCTCGCTTCCCGCGTCGCCCAGACGGCCCCCATCGGCGGCCACCCCCGCCGTTCCCCGTCGCCTGCCGTCAACGCCGCCACCGTCCCGGCGGGGAACGAGCAGCAAGCATCGCCCCAGCATCCATCCATGAGGCGAGACGGCCGCACTGCCACTCCCTCGCTCGCCCCGGCTGGTTTGTCGTCCCGCACGCCCCGCGCGGCCATGGAGGCTCGAGCTACGCTCATCGCGGCAAATGAGCTCCTGCGCTACCGCCCAGTCGACGACGTCTATGAAGAGTGGCTCGACCAAGTCGCCGAGCTCGTCCGCGCTGCAGGGGGCTCCCCCGCATCGTCCTTCTCGCTGCACCGCGCCCCGCCCTGCGTGGGCAATGAAGCTCCGGGTGCGCCTCAGCCGCCTCCCCCTCAAGAAGGCGCCCTGGCCCCAAGGCGCTTGGCCCCTGGACGGAACCCACCCCGTCTGGCGCCAGCGCAGCAAGAGCGGAGCTGCCAAGAGGTTCCTCGCCCCCAAGAAGCTGCCCGCGTGCTCCCTGCTCCGGGCCGTCACGACCACGCTCCTGTCCCAGCTCGCCAAGACCCCGTACTGCTCCCAGCTACAGCGCATGGGGGCCCGCAAGACCAAGCTCCTCGTCACCAGAGGCCTCCCGTGGCCACGGCAAGATGCCGCGCCTTCACCGCTGGGCTGCGCAGCGTCGTGTGGCCCTGCAAGTTCAAGCCAGACCTGCCTCCTCGCTACGACGTCACGGCTAACCCTGTGGAGTTCCTCCAGCTCTACGAGCTGGGCATCGAAGCCGCCAACGGGGACGAGAAGGTCATGGCGAACTGGTTTCCCATGGCACTCAAGGACGGGGCCCACACCTGGCTCCTGAACCTGGCACCAGGCACGATCTCCTCCTGGGACGAGATGCGCACCCGTTTCATCGCCAACTTCCAAGGTACTCGCGACCGGCCACCTACCGTGAGCGACATGCGCTGCATCAAGCAGCAACCAGGGGAGACCCTGCAGAAGTACATCCAGCGCTTCAGCAACGCACGTCTCAAGATTCCCAAGGTGACCGAGGAGGCCATCATCTCAGCCTTCTCCGACGGCGTGCGCGACGTCAAGATGAAGGAGGAACTGGCGATGCATGAAGATCTGTGCACTTCCTTGGAGCTGTTCAACTTGGCGACCAAGTGCGCCAGGGCTGAGGAAGGGCGCCTTTCCCTCCTCGAGCTGCGAGCCGCGGACCCAGAAGAGAAGAAATCCAAGGCCAAGGACGTGAAGCGCAAGGGGGCTGCCGTGCTCGCGGCAGAACCAGACACCAAGCATGGCAGAGATCAGCCCGAGTCTTTCAAGGGCAGCCGGTACTGTGTGTACCATGACCTCCACACCCACAACACCAACGAATGCCAAGAGGTCCGAGCCGTGCGAGAAGGTAGGGTCAGCCGACGCCCCGACCGCAACGGTCGCGGCTATGGCCAAGGAAGAGGAAGGAACACAGGATGCTGGGAAGACCGCGACCCTCGCCAAGGGTGGCGCGACCGACCTCGCGAGGATCGCTTGCAGGATCAACCTCACGAGGGTGATTGGAGGGACCGGCCTCGCGAGGATCGCCCTCAAGGAAACGCAGGCCTCCCTCCACTGCTGCCGCAGCCTAGGAGAAATGAGGACCATCATCAGGATGAGGGGGCTGGGGGCTTCCGGGAGCCGCGCGCGATCACCTGCATCCTGGGCGGAGCTCATGCCCCAGCCTCTCAACGCATCTTCAAGCAGTTCGCCCGCGAAGTGAATGCAGTCCTCCCTAAGCTTGAAGCCACGCGCCCCCTCAGGTGGTCGGCGTGCGCCATCATGTTCAGCTCAGCGGATCAGCTCAAGTGCGCGGCCACAGCCGGAGTCCTCCCAATGCTTTGCTCCCCAGTCATTAGCAACGTGCAAGTCACCAGGACCCTCATCGATGGCGGGGCAGGGCTCAACGTCCTATCCGTAGAGACGTTCAACAATCTCCAAGTGCCTTATGATCAGCTTCAGCCAACCATGCCTTTCTCCGGAGTCACCGACGGCCCCATAGTTCCAATTGGGCTGGTCTGCCTCCCTGTCACCTTCGGGGGACGCAACAACTACCGCACCGAGCTCATTGACTTCGACGTCGCCCACATTCGTATGCCGTACAACTCCATCCTCGGCTACCCAGCTCTCGCCAAGTTCATGGCTGTGACTCATCACGGCTACAACGTCCTCAACATGCCAGGAAGCGGTGGAGTCATCACGGTGCCTTGTGAAGAAAGAGACGCGGTGTGCTCCCTGGAACGAGCTTTTCAGGCCGCATCACTTGAAGACCCAGATCGCGGGAGCGGGAGGCTCCCTGAGACCGCCCCCAAGAAGAAGAAGACATCGCCAGGCCCGACCCCTCGGGAGGCAGGCCCCTCAGGGTCTGCGCCTGCTCAGGGGGCACCTCCTTCTGTCTCATAGGGAGGTGCGCCCGACGCCCTCCTCAAGCAGGGCTCGGGGGCTCCCACCTGGAGGGCCACCGACCTTGCTAAGGTCATGAGGGAGGCGCTTGGGCACCACTTGGAGGCGTGTTTCAGAACACGTTTCCCTCAGGAAGGAGAAAAGCAAGGAGGGCCAAACCCTCAGGAGTTCGTCAGTCAGATCACACAGGAGTCGCAAGAGTCAAGAGTCATGAGTGGCAGCCGCCGTTTACCCGCCGCAGCTCCCCATCCAGGTGAGGATGGCAGGCTGAGCGTCTGCATCGACATCCCAGGGCTCGACCGAGTCGCCTCTCAGGAGCGCTTCTGGCCCTCACGTGTGGGGCATTGCGGAGGCCCACCCCATAGCTACGTTCGCATGTCCTACGGCTTGCCGAACGCGGCTGCGGTGCGCCAGCGCTTCATGAGGAGCATCCTGGAGGCTCAGGAGGCCAGGCATTCTGCAGTCCTGGCGGAGATGGAGATGGTTCGCGAGGAGCCACCAGCGCCCCCGGAGCCTCCTGAGGCTCCTGGGCCTTGGGGCTCGTGAAGATCGGCTCCCGCAGCCCGCTACGTGTGCTACTTCAACACCCCTTCATCGTCAACACTATCAGGTGACATCTTTCAAGTTTCGTTTCCAGCTGGGAGCGCCCTCAGGGCTGCATCATTCCCAGGCCGCGTGGATCCGTCCCTCCGGCGTGTATCCCTTTTGCTCGTGTTTTTAGCTTATTTTGTTGGGGGCGCCCCTCGGGCTGCATCATCCCCAAGTCGCTCGGGTCAGACCCAGTAGCGTGTACCCCTCTTGCGTGTATTTTCGGGCCATGCATTCGACCCATCATGCTTGTTATTTGGTGCCTGTCCGTGGCACCTTTTCTTCCTTGATGTCGGCAGCTTGCGCGATAAAGGGGGGGGGGTACGTGAGCATCGCGACTCAGGGCTCCTACCAGCTCTCCAGCCCTCACCCTCTGGCTTTGCCCATGGCATCGCGCCCCAGCAAACCAGCGACGGCTGAGACTAGCTCGAGGGTCGGGACCCGAGGACGTAGAGCGTCGACATCTAACCAAGCTTGCGCGTTAAAGGGGGGGGTACCTGAGCATCGCGACTCAGGGCTCCTACCGGCTCTCCAGCCCTCACCCTCTGGCTTTGCTCACGGCAGTGCGCCCTGGCAAACCAGCGACGGCTGAGACTAGCTCGAGGGCCGGGACCCGAGGACGTAGAGCATCGGCATCTGGCCAAATTTGCAGGAACACATCACAGGTTAATGCCCGGTGCCAGGCGCAACCCGCCTTGGGGTAGGGCCCCGTGAGTCCCGCGCTGGCTCACGGGTGCCCCGATACACCTCGCCAGGCCTTTCGTGCATTGTCGCCTCTCCAAAGCAACTAACGGCTGACCGCCGCTTGTCATAGCGGACTTTTGCTCTTTTTTGTGGTGGGTCTGCGGGATCCCCCCAAGGAGAAGCGCCAGGCGAGGCCCTCAAGGCGTCCTCTTCACTCTCGTCCGCGCGAACAGCTCGCGCGTTAAAGTGGGGGGGGGGGGTACCTGAGCATCGCGACTCAGGGCTCCTACCGGCTCACACGCCCTCACCCTCTGGCTTTGTCCACGGCATCGCGCCCCGGAAAACCAGCGACGGCTGAGACCCGCTCGAGGGCCGGGACCTGAGGACATAGAGCAGAAAGGGGAGCAGTGGCGAGAGGAAAGAGGCACGCGGAGACCTCGCCAGGCAAACCCTTGCCGACCAAGGCACGGACCTAGCGCCGCACCAGGAAGCGTTTCCTGACCCTTGAGATAAGTCACTCTCCGAAAACACTAGCTATCGCAGCACCGTCACCGCATCCAATGCAATCCCGTGTTAGCAACATCACATCACTTTCTCACCAAACGATGGCTGCTTGAGCGCTAAAGGGGACCTCCTGAGCATCGTGACTCAGGGGCTCTTACTGGACCCCGGGCCGCTCACCTCCTGGCCTTGACCACGGCATCGCGACCTAGCATACCAGCGACGGCTGAAACCGCCTTGGGACCGGGACCTGTCAGCGCAGAGCGCCAAGCCCTCATGAGGTCCGAAAGGAAGAAACTAAGCTAAGACGGAATAAGCATCTCGCACTGCTTCACGATAAGGATCATATTGACAAACGGAGCTACAGACACCTTACAAGCCCCCACGGGGTATATTCTTGGCTCCTCACAGGAACAAAAGATGCGTATCCTAAGGAGTCCTAACTACAGGAACCAACGCGGCAGACGCCATCATCAACAGTGGGCCGCCAGGCACCGGCGCCAACCTCATCCAGATCAGAGACGGCGGTGGCCTCATGAGCCCGTCCTGCTCCGAGAGCGGCGCAGGCTCGGGGGCTCGTAGCTGTCGTCACTCGTCTCCGGAGTCGCGAAGAACTCGGCGGAGTCGCTGGATCCTCCGGTGCCCTCGCCACTCGAGGAGCTGCTGGAAGAACGTGCGACGGCAGGTCTGGTCCTTGCCGCTCCGGGGCTTCTGCCACTGCCTCTGGGACGGCACTCCAGCCGACGCCCATCTTCGTCGAAGACCTTGAAGAGCATCATGGAAGCATCGTCGAACTCCAGGTGGATCACGAGGGCGCCCCTCATCCTACAAACCCGGGCTATCTCGCCCCAGCCCCGGGTCATAAAGACCTTACCTGGGGCGACGACCTCGACATCCGCATCGGTCGCAGGAGTCGGGCAATCGGCGTGCTGCAGCCAGAGCGTGAAAGGCTCCCTTGACGGAATCTCGAAGGCGAAGGAAGGAGGAAGGCGAATCCAAGATCCAGGAGGCATGGCAGCGTGGTGCAGAAACTATCGGGAGGAGCCCTCAGCATGAACTCCAGGAGGGACAACGCGCACCGCCATGACCCGCCGGCGCCGACGGCGGCATCATCCATGGCACTCGGCATCAGCTCCGGCAGGGCCCTCAAGGTGGGCGTACAAGGGCAGCTGAAACCCTGGCGGTGGCCGCTCGCACCAAGGCCTCGACACCTCCCGCCGCACGCCCTCATCCCGGCGGCAGAGGACCAACCGCTTCTTTGGCGGAAGTGGGTCGGGGCCCTCTCGGGGGGCCTGTCCCTTCTCTTCTGCAGAGGACCAGCGTATCGGAGCCATTGCGGCAAGGCGGAGCGGTGGCGAAGATGAAGAAGAGGAGAAGTAGCGAGAGGGGATGGACTGGAATGGAATGGCTCGTGCCATTCCGTACTTATAGCCAGGGGAGGTCAACCGTCGGCTTCCACAACCGCAGGTAACCATGACCGGTTTTTGCATGCATGGACTTGTCAGTTCGTGCAGTCGCCGAGGCGTCGTGGGGGAGCGGAGCCGCCCACGTCCAATCAACCGCCACGCGGCGCCCGAGGCCGCAGGCTGTTAGGGCCCGTGGCGCTTCGAACTTGCCCTTTCGCCTCTCTGCTCAGCCAAGTCCGGGCGCGCCTTGGGCCCGGGGGCTACTGTCGGCATTCTGGGAATGGGGGTCCCAAGAGTTGCCTGCCTGCGGCCTGCGGCGTGGCTCAAGGGGCGGCCCAGCATGGCCCATCTTCATCAGCACGAGCTCAAGACCCTCGTGAGGGGGCAAGCCTCGCGGGGCGGACGACAGGAAGCCTCCTCAGGCATGGCCTTATCAGGCTGGCTTGCGAGGAGGCGGAGAGATCAAGGCGGGGTACCTCATGAGGTGCCCATGACACAAGCCATGACGAACAAGGGCGCCAGGCGGGCGCCAGCCCCCGCAGTGTCCTTCTTTCTTCTTTGGTGCAAAGGGAGCAAGCACAGGCGAGAGCATCAAGCAAAGGCATCCACTTCGGTGCAACAAGACCAAGACCAGCAGAACGGCAGGATGGAGGTCATCGTGGAGCCCAAGCCGGCGTCACCACCAGAGCCTTTGGCAGGCGAGGTCCAACTTTAGTCAGGATAAGTGTACTAGATGTGCCTTCAAAATGGCCAATTGTTGGTGCCCATCCCGCTGGATATTTGGGGGAGGCCCAGGGCCTTTGCCTATAAATAGGACTAGCCACCACAAGGTAGAGACGAACGGGATCCTCACCAAGAAACCAGTAGAGAGAGCGACTGAACTCCCCCTAGTAGTTCATCGCATCAGCCAAGAACAGACCCTCGCGAGGCTGTTCTTCCTTGTATTGTTCATCATCTGCCCAAGAGGCAATCCACCACACCACACACTGAAGTAGGGTATTACACCGCAATGGTGGCCTGAACCAGTATAAACTCTGTGTCTCTTGTGTTGTTCCTTTGATTGCTTAGATCATAGCGAGGCGGTGGGGTGCAGGTACGCAGAGGGCGAAATTTCCGGGCGCACCCCAGTGTTCGAATCTAGAGGGTCTGCCGGAACCCGAAATCCGACATTTGGCGCGCCAGGTAGGGGTGCGCCGGAATTTGCCTTCCGCCGCCCTATTCTTCACCGACCATTGCGTCCATGTCAGACGCTCGTCGGGCCAGCACCGAGCGCCGAGCCGCTCTCGCTTCCCGCGTCGCCCAGACGGCCCCCGTCGGCGGCCACCTCCGCCATTCCCCGTCGCCTGCCGTCAACGCCGCCACCGGCCCGACGGGGAACGAGCAGCAAGCATCGTCCCAGCATCCATCCATGAGGCGAGACGGCCGCACTGCCACTCCATCGCTCGCCCCAGCTGGTTCTTTATCCCGCGCGCCCCGCGCGGCCATGGAGGCCCGAGCTGCGCTCATCGCGGAAAACGAGCTCCTGCACTACCGCACAGTCGACGACGTCTATGAAGAGTGGCTCGACCGAGTCGCCGAGCTCGTCTGCGCCGCAAGGGGCTCCCCCGCGCCGTCCTTCTCGCTGCACCGCGCCCCGCCCTGCGCGGGCAATGAAGCTCCGGGGGCGCCTCAGCCGCCTCCCCCTCAAGAAGGCGCCCTGGCCCCAAGGCGCGTGGCCCCTGGATGGAACCCACCCCGTCCGGCGCCAGCGTAGCAAGAGCGGAGCTGCCAAGAGGTTCCTCGCCCCCAAGAAGCTGCCCGCGTGCTCCCTGCTCCGGTCCGTCACGACCACGCTCCTGTCCCAGCACGCCAAGACCCAGCACTGCTCCCAGCTGCAGCGCATGGGGGCCCGCAAGACCAAGCTCCTCGTCACCAGAGGCCTCCCATGGCCACGGCAGGATGCCGCGCCTTCACCGCCGGGCTGCGTAGCGTCGCGTGGCCCTGCAAGTTCAAGCCAAACCTGCCTCCTCGCTACGATGGCACGGCTGACCATGTGGAGTTCCTCCAGCTCTATGAGCTGGGCATCGAAGCCGCCAACGGGGACGACAAGGTCATGGCAAACTAGTTTCCCATGGCACTCAAGGACGGGGCCCGCACCTGGCTCCTGAACCTGGCACCAGGCACGATCTCCTCCTGGGACGAGATGCGCACCCGTTTCATCGCCAACTTCCAAGGTACTCGCGACCGGCCACCTGTCGTGAGTGACATGCGCCGCATCAAGCAGCAACCAGGGAGACCCTGCAGAAGTACATCCAGCGCTTCAACAACGCACGTCTCAAGATTCCCAAGGTGACCGAGGAGGCCATCATCTCAGCCTTCTCCGACGGCGTGCGCGACGTCAAGATGAAGGAGGAACTGGCGATGCATGAAGATCTGTGCACTTCCTTGGAGCTGTTCAACTTGGCGACCAAGTGTGCCAGGGCTGAGGAAGGGCGCCTTTCCCTCCTCGAGCTGCCAGCCGCCAACCCAAAAGAGAAGAAATCCAAGGCCAAGGACGTGAAGCGCAATGGGGCTGCCGTGCTCGCGGCAGAACCAGGCACCAAGCGTGGCAGAGATCAGCCCGAGTCTTTCAAGGGTAGCCGGTACTATTAGTATCACGACCTCCACACCCACAACACCAACGAATGCCAAGAGCTCCGAGCCGTGCGAGAAGGAAGGGTCGACCGACGCCCCGACCGCAACGATCGCGGCTATGGCCAAGGAGGAGGAAGGAACGCAGGACGCTGGGAAGACCACGGCCCTCGCCAAGGGTGGCGCGACCGACCTCGCGAGGATCGCTGGCAGGATCAGCCTCGCGAGGGAGATTGTAGGGATCGGTCTCGCGAGGATCGCCCGCAAGGAAACGCAAGCCTCCCTCCACTGCCGCCGTAGCCAAGGAGAAATGAGGACCATCATCAGGACGAGGGGGCTGGGGCTTCCAGGAGCCACGCGCGATCGCCTGCATCCTGGGCGGAGCTCAAGCCCCAGCCTCTCAACGCATCTTCAAGCAGTTCGCCCACGAAGTGAATGCAGTCCTTCCTAAGCTTGAAGCCACGCGCCCCCTCAGGTGGTCGGCGTGCGCCATCACGTTCAGCTCAAGTGCGCGGTCACAGCCGGAGTCCTCCCAATGCTTTGCTCCCCAGTCATCAGCAACGTGCAAGTCACCAGGACCCTCATCGATGGCGGGGCAGGGCTCAATGTCTTCTCCGTAGAGACGTTCAACAATCTCCAAGTGCCTTACGATCAGCTTCAGCCAACCAAGCCTTTCTCCGGAGTCACCGACGGCTCCACAGTTCCAATTGGGCTGGTCCGCCTCCCTGTCACCTTCGGGGCGCGCAACAACTACCCCACCGAGCTCATTGACTTCGACGTCGCCCACATTCGTCTGCCGTACAAAGCCATCCTCGGCTACCCAACTCTCGCCAAGTTCCTGGTCGTGACTCATCACGGCTACAACGTCCTTAAGATGCCAGGAAGCGGTGGAGTCATCACAGTGCCTTGTGAAGAAAGAGACACGGTGTGATCCCTGGAACGAGCTTTTCAGGCCGCATCACTTGAAGACCCGGATCGCGGGAGCGGGAGGCTCCCTGAGACCGCCCCCAAGAAGAAGAAGACATCGCCAGCCCGACCCCTCGGGAGGCACGCCTCGTGGTCTGCGCTGCTCAGGGGCACCTCCTTCATCGCAGATAGGGAGGCGCGCCGGCGCCCTCCTCAAGCAGGGCTCGGGGGCTCCCACCTGGAGGGCCACCGACCTTGCTAAGGTCACGAGGGAGGCGCTTGGGCACCACTTGGAGGCGTGTTTCAGAACACGTTTCCCTCAGGAAGGAGCAAAGCAAGGAGGGCCAAACCCTCAGGAGTTCATCAGTCAAATCACACAGGAGTTGCAGGAGTCAAGAGTCATGAGTGGCAGCCGCCGTTTACCCGTCGCAGCTCCCCATCCAGGTGAGGATGGCGGGCTGCACGTCTGCTTCGACATCCCAGGGCTCGACCGAGTCGCCTCTCAGGAGCGCTTCTGGCCCTCACGTGTGGGGCGCTGCGGAGGCCCACCCCACAGCTACGTTTGCATGCCCTACGGCTTGCCAAACGCTGCTGCGGTGCGCCAGCGTCTCATGAGGAGCATCCTGGAGGCTCAGGAGGCCAGGCATTCTGCAGTCCTGGCGGAGATGGAGATGGTTCGCGAGGAGCCACCAGCGCCCCCTGAGCCTCCCAACGCTCCTGGGCCTGGGGGCTCATGAAGATCGGCTCCCGCAGCCCGCTATGTCTGCTACTTCAACACCGCTTCGTCATCAACACTATCAGGTAACATCTTTCAAGTTTCGTTTCCAGCTGGGAGCGCCCTCAGGGCTGCATCATTCCCAGGCCGCATGGGTCCGTCCCTGCGGCGTGTATCCCTTTTGCTCGTGTTTTTAGCTTACTTTGTTGGGGGCGCCCCTCGGGTTGCATCATCCCCAAGTCGCTCGGGTCAGACCCAGCGGCGTGTACCCCTCTTGCGTTCATTTTCGGGCCATGCATTCGACCCATCATGCTTGTTTTTTTGTGCCTGTCCGTGGCACCTTTTCTTCCTTGATGTCGGCAGCTTGCGCGTTAAAGGGGGGGGTACCTGAGCATCGCGACTCAGGGATCCTACAGGCTCTCCAGCCCTCACCCTCTGGCTTTGCCCACGGCATCGCGCCCCGGCAAACCAGCGATGGCTGAGACTAGCTCGAGGGCCGGGACCCGAGGACGTAGAGCGTCGACATCTAACCAAGCTTGCACGTTAAAGGGGGGGTACCTGAGCATCGCAACTCAGGGCTCCTACCGGCTCTCCAGCCCTCACCCACTGGCTTTGCCCACGGCATCGCGCCCCGGCAAACCAGCGACGGCGAGACTAGATCGAGGGTCGGGACCCGAGGACGTAGAGCATCGGCATCTGGCCAAATTTGAAGGAACACATCACAGGTTAATGCCCGGTGCCAGGCGCAACCCGCCTTGGGGTAGGGCCCCGTGAGTCCCGCGCTGGCTCACGGGTGCCCCAATACACCTTGCCAGGCCTTTCGTGCCTCGTCGACTCTCCAAAGCAACTAACGGCTGACCGCCGCTTGTCATAGCGGACTTTTGCTCTTTTTTGTGGTGGGTCTGCAGGATCCCCCCAAGGAGAAGCGCCAGGCGAGGCCCTCAAGGCGTCCTCTTCACTCTCGTCCGCGCGAACAGCTCGCGCGTTAAAGGGGGGGGTACCTGAGCATCGCGACTTAGGGCTCCTACCGGCTCTCCAGCCCTCACCCTGTGGCTTTGTCCACGGCATCGCGCCCCGGCAAACCAGCGACGGCTGAGACCCGCTCGAGGGCCGGGACCCGAGGACGTAGAGCAGAAGGGGAGCAGAGGCGAGAGGAAAGAGGCACGCGGAGACCTCGCCAGGCAACCCCTCGTCGGCCAAGGCACGGACCTAGCGCCGCACCAGGAAGCGTTTCCTGACCCTTGAGATAAGTCACTCTCCGGAAACACTAGCTATCACAGCACTGTCACCGCATCCAATGCAATCCCGTCTTAGCAACGTCACATTCCTTTCTCACCGAACGATGGCTGCTTGAGCGCTAAAGGGGACCTCCTGAGCATCGCGACTCAGGGGCTCTTACTGGACCCCGGGCCGCTCACCTCCTGGCCTTGACCACGGCATCGCGACCTGGCATACCAGCGACGGCTGAAGCTGCCTTGGGACCGGGACTTGTCAGCGCAGAGCGCCAAGCCCTCGTGAGGTCCGAAAGGAAGAAACTAAGCTAAGACGGAAAAAGCATCTCGCACTAATTCACGATAAGGATCATATTGACAAACGGAGCTACAGACACCTTACAAGCCCCCACGGGGTATATTCTTGGCTCCTCCCAGGAACAAAAGACAAGTATCCTAAGGAGTCCTAACTACAGGAACCATCACGGTAGACGCCATCATCAACAGTGGGCTGCCAGGCACCGGCGCCAGCTTCTGCCACTGCCTCTGGGACAGCACTCCAGCCGACGCCCATCTTCGTCGAAGACCTTGAAGAGCATCATGGAAGCACCGTCGAACTCCAGGTGGATCACGAGGGCGCCCCTCGTCCTGCAAACCCGGGTGATCTCGCCCCAGCCCCGGGTCATAAAGACCTTACCTGGGGCGACGAGCTCGACATCCGCATCGGTCGCAGGAGTCGGGCAATCAGCGTGCTGCAGCCAGAGCCTGAAAGGCCCCCTCGGCGGAATCTCGAAGGCGAAGGAAGGAGGAAGGCGAATCCAAGATCGAGGAGGCATGGCGGCGTGGAGAACAAACTCTCGGGAGGAGCCCTCAGCATGAACTCCAGGAGGGACAACGCGCACCGCCGTGACCCGCCGGCGCCAACGGCGGCGTCGTCCATGGCGCTCGGCATCAG
Organism: Aegilops longissima; assembly: GCA_021605205.1. Taxonomy (NCBI): domain Eukaryota; kingdom Viridiplantae; phylum Streptophyta; class Magnoliopsida; order Poales; family Poaceae; genus Aegilops; species Aegilops longissima. The sequence continues at coordinate 195,508,981 of CM038680.1, read as the reverse complement.
CTCCGGCAGGGCCCTCAAGGTGGGCGTACAAGGGCAGCGGAAACCCTGGCGGCGGCCGCTAGCACCGAGGCCTCGACACGTCCTACCGCACGCCCTCATCCCGGCGGCAGAGGACCAACCGCTTATTTGGCGGAAGCGGGTCGGGGCCCTCTCGGGGGGCCTTTCCCTTCTCTTCTGCGGACGACCGGCGTATCGGAGCCATTGCGGCAAGGCGGAGCGGTGGCGAAGATGAAGAAGAGGAGAAGTAGCAAGAGGGGATGGACTGGAATGGAATGGCTCACGCCGTTCCAAACTTATAGCCAGGGGAGGCCAACCGTCGGCTTCCACGATCGCAGGTAACCATGACCGGTTTTTGCATGCAGGTACTTGTCAGTTCGTGCAGTCGCCGAGGCGTCGTGGGGGAGCGGAGCCGCCCACGTCAAATCAACCGCCACGCGGCGTCCGAGGCCGCAGGCTTTTAGGGCCCGTGGCGGTTCGCACTTGCCCTTTCGCCTCTCTGCTCAGCCAAGTCCGGGCGCGCCTTGGGCCCAGGGGCTACTGTCGGCATTCTGGGAACGGGGATCCCCAGACTTGCCTGCATGCGTCTTGCGGTGTGGCTCAAGGGGCGGCCCAGCATGGCCCATCTTCATCAGCACGAGCTCAAGACCCTCGCGAGGGGCCAAGCCTCGCGGGGTGGACGACAGGAAGCCTCCTCAGGCACGACCTTATCAGGCTGGCTCGCGAGGAGGCGTAGATATCAAGGCGGGGTACCTCACGAGGTGCCCATGACGCAAGCCATGACGACCAAGGGCGCCAGGCGGTCGCCAGCCCGCGCAGTGTCCTTCTTTCCTCTTTGGTGCAAAGGGAGCAAGCGCAGGCGAGAGCATCAAGCAAAGTCATCCATTTCGGTGCAACAAGACCAAGACCAGCAGAACGGCAGGATGGAGGTCATCGTGGAGCCCAAGCCGGCGTCACCACCACAGCCTTTGGCAGGCGAGGACCAACTTTAGTCAGGATATGTGTACTAGATGTTCCCCTTCAAAATGGCCAATTGTTGGTGCCCTTCCCGCTTGATATTTGGGGGAGGCCCAGGGCCTTTGCCTATAAATAGGACTAGCCACCACAAGCTAGAGACGAATGGGATCCTCACCAGGAAACCAGTAGAGAGAGCGACTAAACTCCCCCTAGTAGTTCATCGCACCAGCCAATAACAGACCCTCGCGAGGCTGTTCTTCCTTGTATTGTTCATCATCAGCCCAAGAGTCAATCCACCACACCACACACTGGAGTAGGGTATTACACCGCAATGGTGGCCTGAACAGTATAAACTCTGTGTCTCTTGTGTTGTTCCTTTGATTGCTTAGATCATAGCGAGGCGGTGGGGTGCTGGTAGGCAGAGGGCGAAATGTCCGCGCGCACCCCAGTGTTCGAATCTAGAGGGTCTGCCGGAACCCGAAATCCGACATTGACTTTCTCATATTTACCCCTAAGTTTATTTCCCGTGAACTCTACGGAAGGGTGACCAAATATGCGCTCGCCGACTCTATCGTGTTAAGTTTCTCAATCTTCTTCACTAAGTTTCTTTCTGGTTTTTGCGCCTAGACTGGCTGCCCATTACAATGAGGCACTAGGTGGAATATATACATGTGTTCGCTGTGCGTCACCGGCAAGCGTTGTAACCCTCCTTCTTCTGAGCCATATGGAGTTAAGTTTCTCATATTTAGCCTTAAGTTTCTCTCTCGTGAGATTTATGGAAGGGTCACCAAATTTGCGTTGGATGACTCCTCGTCCGACCGAATGGTACACGTGATTCTCCCGTGGCACACGAGCGTTGCCTAATTCCAATTTCGAGCCCTATCATGTTAAGTTTCTCAATCTTCTTCACTAAGTTTTTTTTTCTGATTTTGCGCCTTGCTTCAGCAGTTCCACATGGTTATTAAACCAACACCTCATGATAAGAGACCATTGCGTATATTTCAGGTCGGTACTTGCAATTGCAAAATCTCTCAACAAACATGAGAGGAGGGGGATGGTGACCATAGGAGCAGCGCGCCATTCATCGACCGAAGTATATTTGATATTCACCTGCAAAGTCTTTTCTAGAACGCATGAAATACGTTCACACGACGAGGGTTGAGATATGAGGGCATCAGGTCCATCGCCAAAATCACCTCTTTCGAGCTTGATGTAGTTAAGTTTCCTAATTAGGCACTAAGTTAGTTCTCCTGAGCTCTAGGAGTATGTGACAGGGGAGGGATTGTGGGCAAATGTGCATCGAGTCAGCCATATACTGAAGGATATACGAGATTTGTTTGTCATCAGTAGGTCGTCTATGTATAGGGTGACATTCTATCTTCCGAGCTCGTAGACATATACATACGTTGCTCACTGCAGGGACCCAAAATTCTTACCTCACGAAAAAAATCCAATCCCAGCACTTCCCTTTCATAATATATTAGACCACTTATTACACCTAGATACATCCAATGAGAACTGAGATACCCGTCTATCGGGAGTTGCTACTAAAATCACCTCTGTCGAGCTCCCTTGTAGTTAAGTCTCTCAATTTTAGCACTAAGTTCCTTTTTCATAACCTCTATTGAGCAGGTGATGGGAGAGGGGTGGTTTCCAAATGTGCATTGGCCATCCCTTGATAGAAGAACATATCTGATTCCCCTATGACAAGGCAAAATCTCCCGACCAGTGCTGCGGAGAAGGATGGTAATGAAATGACCATTGATAGTTGCAGCATATGGATGGGTAGCTCACTAAAGCGAGGCACTAGGTGGAATATATATAGGTGTCTTGAATCGGTGATCGTCGGAAACCTCCTATTTTTGAGCCATATGGAGTTGACTTTCTCATATTTACCCTAAGTTTATTTCCGTGAGCTCTACGGAAGGGTGACCAAATATCTTTCACGACTCTATCGTGTTAAGTTTCTCAATCTTCTTCACTAAGTTTCTTTCTCGTTTTTGCGCCTAGGCGGGCTGCCCATTACAATGAGGCACTAGGTGGAATATATATAGGTGTTCACTTTGGCGTCACCGGCAAGCGTTGTAAACCTCCTTTTTCTGAGCCATTTGGAGTTAAGTTTCTCATATTTAGCCCTAAGTTTCTCTCTCGTGAGCTCTACGGAAGGGTCACCAAATTTGCGTTGGACGGCTCCTCGTCCGACCGAATGGTACACGTGATTCTCCGTGGCACACTAGTGTTGCCTAATTACAATTTCGAGCCCTATCATGTTAAGTTTCTCAATCTTCTTCACTAAGTTTCTTTCTGATTTTTGCGCCTTGCTTCAGCAGTTCCACATGGTTATTAAACCAACACCTCATGATAAGAGACCATTGCGTATATTTCAGGTCGGTACTCGCCGTTGCAAAATCTCTCAACAAACATGAGAGGAGGGGGATGGTGACCATAGGAGTAGCGCGCCATTCATCGACCGAAGTATATTTGATATTCACCTGCGAAGTATTTTCTAGAACGCATGAAATACGTTCACACGACGAGGGTTTAGATATGAGGGCATCAGGTCCATCACCAAAATCACCTCTTTCAAGCTTGATGTAGTTAAGTTTCCTAATTAGGCACTAAGTTTGTTCTCCTGAGCTCTAGGAGTACGTGACGGGGGAGGGATTGTGGGCAAATGTGCATCGAGTCAGCCATATACCGAAGGATACACGAGATTTGTTTGTCATCATTAGGTCGTCTATGTATAGGGTGACATTCTATCTTCCGAGCTCGTAGACATATACATACGTTGCTCACTGCAGGGACCCAGAATTCTTACCTCACGAAAAAATCCAATCCCAGCACTTCCCTTTCATAATATATTAGACCACTTATTACACCTAGATACATCCAATGAAGACTGAGATACCCGTCTATCGGGAGTTGCTACTAAAATCACCTCTGTCGAGCTCCTTGTAGTTAAGTCTCTCAATTTTAGCACTAAGTTCCTTTTTCATAACCTCTATTGAGCAGGTGATGGGAGAGGGGTGGTTTTCAAATGTGCATTGGCCATCCCTTGATAGAAGAACATATCTGATTCCCCTATGACAAGGCAAAATCTCCCGACCGGTGCGGCGGAGAAGGATGGTAATGAAATGACCATTGATAGTTGCAGCATATGGATCCGTAGCTCACTAAAAGCGAGGCACTAGGTGGAATATATATAGGTGTGCAAGAACCGGTGGCGTCGGAAACCTCCTCTTTTTGAGCCATATGGAGTTGACTTTCTCATATTTACCCCTAAGTTTATTTCCGTGAGCTCTACGGAAGGGTGACCAAATATCTTTCGCCGACTCTATCGTGTTAAGTTTCTCAATCTTCTTCACTAAGTTTCTTTCTGGTTTTTGCGCCTAGGCGGGCTGCCCATTACGATGAGGCACTAGGTGGAATATATATAGGTGTTATTTGTGCGTCACCGCAAGCGTTGTAAACCTCCTTTTTTCTTAGCCATAAGGAGTTAAGTTTCTCATATTTAGCCTTAAGTTTCTCTCTCGTGAGCTCTACGGAAGGGTCACCAAATTTGCGTTGGACGACTCCTCGTCCGACCAAATGGTCCACGTGATTCTCCCGTGGCACACTAGCGTTGCCTAATTACAATTTCGAGCGCTATCATGTTAAGTTTCTCAATTTTCTTCACTAAGTTTCTTTCTGATTTTTGCGCCTTGCTTCAGCAGTTCCACATGGTTATTAAACCAACACCTCATGATAAGGGACCATTGCGTATATTTCAGGTCGGTACTCGCCGTTGCAAAATCTCTCAACAAACATGAGAGGAGGGGGATGGTGACCATAGGAGTAGCAGCGCCATTCATCGATCAAGTATATTTGATATTCACTGCGAAGTCTTTTCTAGAATGCATGAAATCACACGACGAGGGTTTAGATATGAGGGCATCAGGTCCATCGCCAAAATCACCTCTTTCGAGCTTGATGTAGTTAAGTTTCCTAATTATGCACTAGTTTTGAGGGCGGAGGATTGTGGGCAAATGTGCATCGAGTCAGCCATATACCGGAGGATACACGAGATTTGTTTGTCATCATTAGGTCGTCTATGTATAGGGTGACATTCTATCTTCCGAGCTCGTAGACATATACATACGTTGCTCACTGCAGGGACCCAGAATTCTTACCTCACGAAAAAATCCAATCCCAGCACTTCCCTTTCATAATATATTAGACCACTTATTACACCTAGATACATCCAATGAAGATTGAGATACCCGTCTATCGGGAGTTGCTACTAAAATCACCTCTGTCGAGCTCCCTTGTAGTTAAGTCTCTCAATTTTAGCACTAAGTTCCTTTTTCATAACCTCTATTGCGCAGGTGATGGGAGAGGGGTGGTTTTCAAATGTGCATTGGCCATCCCTTGATAGAAGAACATATCTGATTCCCCTATGACAAGGCAAAATCTCCCGACCAGTGCCAGCGGAGAAGGATGGTAATGAAATGACCATTGATAGTTGCAGCATATGGATCCGTAGCTCACTAAAATGAGGCACTAGGTGGAATATATATAGGTGTGCGCAACCGGTGAGCGTCGGAAACCTCCTCTTTTTGAGCCATATGGAGTTGACTTTCTCATATTTACCCCTAAGTTTATTTCCCGTGAGCTCTACGGAAGGGTGACCAAATATGCGCTCGCCGACTCTATCGTGTTAAGTTTCTCCATCTTCTTCACTAAGTTTCTTTCTGGTTTTTGCGCCTAGACGGGCTGCCCATTACGATGAGGCACTAGGTGGAATATATATAGGTGTTCGTTGTGCGTCACCGGCAAGCGTTGTAAACCTCCTTTTTTCTTAGCCATAAGGAGTTAAGTTTCTCATATTTGGCCTTAAGTTTCTCTCTCGTGAGCTCTACGGAAGGGTCACCAAATTTGCGTTGGACGACTCCTCGTCCGACCGAATGGTCCACGTGATTCTCCCGTGGCACACTAGCGTTGCCTAATTACAATTTCGAGCCCTATCATGTTAAGTTTCTCAATCTTCTTCACTAAGTTTCTTTCTGATTTTTGCGCCTTGCTTCAGCAGTTCAACATGGTTATTAAACCAACACCTCATGATAAGTGACCATTACGTATATTTCTGGTCGGTGCTCGCCGTTGCAAAATCTCTCAACAAACATGAGAGGAGGGGGATGGTGACCATAGGAGCAGCGCGTCGTTCATCGACCGAAGTATATTTGATATTCACTGCAAGTATTTTCTAGAACGCATGAAATTCGAGGGTTTAGATATGAGGGCATCAGGTCCATCACCAAAATCACCTCTTTCGAGCTTGATGTAGTTAAGTTTCCTAATTAGGCGAGTTTGTTCTTGAGCTCTAGATACGAGGGAGGATTGTGGGCAAATGTGCATCGAGTCAGCCATATACCGGAGGATACACGAGATTTGTTTGTCATCATTAGGTCGTCTATGTATAGGGTGACATTCTATCTTCCTTGCTCGTAGACATATACATACGTTGCTCATTATAGGGACCAAGAATTCTTACATCACGAAAAAAATCCAATCCAAGCACTTCCCTTTCATAATATATTAGACCACTTATTACACCTAGATACATCCAATGAAGACTGAGATACCCGTCTATCGGGAGTTGCTACTAAAATCACCTCTGTCGAGCTCCTTGTAGTTAAGTCTCTCAATTTTAGCACTAAGTTCCTTTTTCATAACCTTTGTTGCGAAGGTGATGGGAGAGGGGTGGTTTTCAAATGTGCATTGGCCATCCCTTGATAGAAGAACATATCTGATTCCCCTATGACAAGGCAAAATCTCCCGACCAGTGCCTGCGGAGAAGGATGGTAATGAAATGACCATTGATAGTTGCAGCATATGGATCCGTAGATCACTAAAATGAGGCACTAGGTGGAATATATATAGGTGTGCGCAACCGGTGAGCGTCGGAAACCTCCTGTTTTTGAGCCATATGGAGTTGACTTTCTCATATTTACCCCTAAGTTTATTTCCGTGAGCTCTACGGAAGGGTGACCAAATATCTTTCGCCGACTCTATCGTGTTAAGTTTCTCCATCTTCTTCACTAAGTTTCTTTCTGGTTTTTGCGCCTAGACGGGCTGCCCATTACAATTAGGCGCTAGGTGGAATATATATAGGTGTTCACTGTGCGTCACCGGCAAGCGTTGTAAACCTCCTTTTTTCTGAGCCATAAGGAGTTAAGTTTCTCATATTTAGCCTTAAGTTTCTCTCTCGTGAGCTCTACGGAAGGGTCACCAAATTTGCGTTGGACGACTCCTCGTCCGACCGAATGGTCCACGTGATTCTCCCGTGGCACACTAGCGTTGCCTAATTACATTTTCGAGCCCTATCAGGTTAAGTTTCTCAATCTTCTTCACTAAGTTTCTTTCTGATTTTTGCGCCTTGCTTCAGCAGTTCCACATGGTTATTAAACCAACACCTCATGATAAGGGACCATTGCGTATATTTCAGGTCGGTACTCGCCGTTGCAAAATCTCTCAACAAACATGAGAGGAGGGGGATGGTGACCATAGGAGCAGCGCGCCATTCATCGACCGAAGTATATTTGATATTCACCTGCGAAGTCTTTTCTAGAACGCATGAAATACGTTCACACGACGAGGGTTTAGATATGAGGGCATCAGGTCCATCGCCAAAATCACCTCTTTCGAGCTTGATGTAGTTAAGTTTCCTAATTATGCACTAAGTTTGTTCTCCTGAGCTCTAGGAGTACGTTACGGGGGAGGGATTGTGGGCAAATGTGCATCGAGTCAGCCATATACCGGAGGATACACGAGATTTGTTTGTCATCATTAGGTCGTCTATGTATAGGGTGACATTCTATCTTCCGAGCTCGTAGACATATACATACGTTGCTCACTACAGGGACCCAGAATTCTTACCTCACGAAAAAAATCCAATCCCAGCACTTCCCTTTCATAATATATTAGACCACTTATTACACCTAGATACATCCAATGAAGACTGAGATACCCGTCTATCGGGAGTTGCTACTAAAATCACCTCTGTCGAGCTCCCTTGTAGTTAAGTCTCTCAATTTTAGCACTAAGTTCCTTTTTCATAACCTCTATTGCGCAGGTGATGGGAGAGGGGTGGTTTTCAAATGTGCATTGGCCATCCCTTGATAGAAGAACATATCTGATTCCCCTATGACAAGGCAAAATCTCCCACCCAGTGCGGCGGAGAAGGATGGTAATGAAATGACCATTGATAGTTGCAGCATATGGATGGGTAGCTCACTAAAATGAGGCACTAGGTGGAATATATATAGGTGTCTTGGAACCGGTGGCGTCGGAAACCTCCTATTTTTGAGCCATATGGAGTTGACTTTCTCATATTTACCCTAAGTTTATTTCCGTGAGCTCTACGGAAGGGTGACCAAATATCGCTTTCGCCGACTCTATCGTGTTAAGTTTCTCCATCTTCTTCACTAAGTTTCTTTCTGGTTTTTGCGCCTAGACGGGCTGCCCATTACGATGAGGCACTAGGTGGAATATATATAGGTGTTCGCTGTGCGTCACCGGCAAGCGTTGTAAACCTCCTTTTTTTCTTAGCCATAAGGAGTTAAGTTTCTCATATTTGGCCTTAAGTTTCTCTCTCGTGAGCTCTACGGAAGGGTCACCAAATTTGCGTTGGACGACTCCTCGTCCGACCGAATGGTCCACGTGATTCTCCCGTGGCACACTAGCGTTGCCTAATTACATTTTCGAGCCCTATCAGGTTAAGTTTCTCAATCTTCTTCACTAAGTTTCTTTCTGATTTTTGCGCCTTGCTTCAGCAGTTCCACATGGTTATTAAACCAACACCTCATGATAAGGGACCATTGCGTATATTTCAGGTCGGTACATTCGCCGTTGCAAAATCACTCAACAAACATGAGAGGAGGGGGATGGTGACCATAGGAGCAGTGCACCATTCATCGACCGAAGTATATTTGATATTCACCTGCGAAGTCTTTTCTAGAACGCATGAAATACGTTCACACGACGAGGGTTTAGATATGAGGGCATCAGGTCCATCGCCAAAATCACCTCTTTCAAGCTTGATGTAGTTAAGTTTCCTAATTGCACTAAGTTTGGAGCTCACGTCGGGGGAGGATTGTGGGCAAATGTGCATCGAGTCAGCCATATACCGGAGGATACACGAGATTTGTTTGTCATCATTAGGTCGTCTATGTATAGGGTGACATTCTATCTTCCGAGCTCGTAGGCATATACATACGTTGCTCACTGCAGGGACCCAGAATTCTTACCTCACGAAAAAAATCCAATCCCAGCACTTCCCTTTCATAATATATTAGACCACTTATTACACCTAGATACATCCAATGAAGACTGAGATACCCGTCTATTGGGAGTTGCTACTAAAATCACCTCTATCGAGCTCCCTTGTAGTTAAGTCTCTCAATTTTAGCACTAAGTTCCTTTTTCATAACCTCTATTGCGCAGGTGATGGGAGAGGGGTGGTTTTCAAATGTGCATTGGCCATCCCTTGATAGAAGAACATATCTGATTCCTCTATGACAAGGCAAAATCTCCCGACCGGTGCGGCGGAGAAGGATGGTAATGAAATGACCATTGATAGTTGCAGCATATGGATGGGTAGCTCACTAAAATGAGGCACTAGGTGGAATATATATAGGTGTCTTGAACCGGTGGCGTCGGAAACCTCTTCTTTTTGAGCCATATGGAGTTGACTTTCTCATATTTACCCCTAAGTTTATTTCCCGTGAACTCTACGGAAGGGTGACCAAATATGCGCTCGCCGACTCTATCGTGTTAAGTTTCTCCATCTTCTTTGCTAAGTTTGTATCTGGTTTTTGCGCCTATACGGGCTGCCCATTACAACTAGGTGCTAGGTGGAATATATATAGGTGTTCATTGTGCGTCACTGGCAAGCATTGTAAACCTCCTTTTTTCTGAGCCATAAGGAGTTAAGATTCTCATATTTAGCCTTAAGTTTCTCTCTCGTGAGCTCTATGGAAGGGTCACCAAATTTGCGTTGGACGACTCCTCATCCGACCGAATGGTTCACGTGATTCTCCCGTTGCACACTAGCGTTGCCTAATTATATTTTCGAGCCCTATCAGGTTAAGTTTCTCAATCTTCTTCACTAAGTTTCGTTCTGATTTTTGCGCCTTGCTTCAGCAGTTCCGCATGGTTATTAAACCAACACCTCATGATAAGGGACCATTGCGTATATTTCAGGTCGGTACTCGCCGTTGCAAAATCTCTCAACAAACATGAGAGGAGGGGGATGGTGACCATAGGAGCAGCGCGCCATTCATCGACCGAAGTATATTTGATATTCACCTGCGAAGTCTTTTCTAGAACGCATGAAATACGTTCACACGACGAGGGTTGAGATATGAGGGCATCAGGTCCATCGCCAAAATCACCTCGTTCGAGCTTGATGTAGTTAAGTTTCCTAATTAGGCACTAAGTTTGTTCTCCTGAGCCCTAGGAGTACGTGACAGGGGAGGGATTGTGGGCAAATGTGCATCGAGTCAGCCATATACCGAAGGATACACGAGATTTGTTTGTCATCATTTGGTCGTCTATGTATAGGGTGACATTCTATCTTCCGAGCTCGTAGACATATACATACGTTGCTCACTGCGGGGACCCGAATTCTTACCTCACGAAAAAATCCAATCCCAGCACTTCCCTTTCATAATATATTAGACCACTTATTACACCTAGATACATCCAATGAAGACTGAGATACCCGTCTATCGGGAGTTGCTACTAAAATCACCTCTGTCGAGCTCCCTTGTAGTTAAGTCTCTCAATTTTAGCACTAAGTTCCTTTTTCATAACCTCTATTGAGCAGGTGATGGGAGAGGGGTGGTTTTCAAATGTGCATTGGCCATCCCTTGATAGAAGAACATATCTGATTCCCCTATGACAAGGCAAATTCTCCCGACCAGTGCCAGCGGAGAAGGATGGTAATGAAATGACCATTGATAGTTGCAGCATATGGATCCGTAGCTCACTAAAACGAGGCACTAGGTGGAATATATATAGGTGTGCGCAACCGGTGAGCGTCGGAAACCTCCTCTTTTTGAGCCATATGGAGTTGACTTTCTCATATTTACCCCTAAGTTTATTTCCGTGAGCTCTACGGAAGGGTGACCAAATATGCGCTCGCCGACTCTATCGTGTTAAGTTTCTCAATATTCTTCACTAAGTTTCTTTCTGGTTTTTGCGCCTAGACGGGCTGCCCATTACAATTAGGCGCTAGGTGGAATATATATAGGTGTTCGCTGTGCGTCACCGGCAAGCGTTGTAAACCTCCTTTTTTCTTAGCCATAAGGAGTTAAGTTTCTCATATTTGGCCTTAAGTTTCTCTCTCGTGAGCTCTATGTAAGGGTCACCAAATTTGCGTTGGACGACTCCTCGTCCGACCGAATGGTCCACGTCATTCTCCCGTGGCACACTAGCGTTGCCTAATTACATTTTCGAACCCTATCAGGTTAAGTTTCTCAATCTTCTTCACTAAGTTTCTTTCTGATTTTTGCGCCTTGCTTCAGCAGTTCCACATGGTTATTAAACCAACACCTCATGATAAGGGACCATTGCGTATATTTCAGGTCGGTACTCGCTGTTGCAAAATCTCTCAACAAACATGAGAGGAGGGGATGGAGCCATTCACAAGCGCCACCGCAAGCATTGTAAACCTCCTTTTTTCTGAGCCATAAGGAGTTAAGTTTCTCATATTTAGCCTTAAGTTTCTCTCTCGTGAGCTCTATGGAAGGGTCACCAAATTTGCGTTGGACGACTCCTCATCGGACCGAAAGGTCCACGTGATTCTCCCGTGGCACACAAGCGTTGCCTATTTACACTTTCGAGCCCTATCATGTTAAGTTTCTCAATCTTCTTCACTAAGTTTCTTTCTAATTTTTGCACCTTGCTTAAGCAGTTCCACATGGTTATTAAACCAACACCTCATGATAAGGCACCATAGCGTATATTTCAGGTCGGTACTCGCCGTTGCAAAATCTCTCAACAAACATGAGAGGAGGGGGATGGTCACCATAGGAGCAGCGCGCCATTCATCGACTGAAGTATATTTGATATTCACCTGCGAAGTCTTTTCTAGAACGCATGAAATACGTTCACACGACGAGGGTTGAGATATGAGGGCATCAGGTCCATCGCCAAAATCACCTCGTTCGAGCTTGATGTAGTTAAGTTTCCTAATTAGGCACTAAGTTTGTTCTCCTGACCTGTAGGAGTACGTGACAGGGGAGGGATTGTGGGAAAATGTGCATTGAGTCAGCCATATACCGAAGGATACACGAGATTTGTTTGTCATCATTTGGTCGTCTATGTATCGGGTGACATTCTATCTTCCGAGCTCGTAGACATATACATACGTTGCTCACTGCAGGGACCCAGAATTCTTACCTCACGAAAAAATCCAATCCCAGCACTTCCCTTTCATAATATATTAGACCACTTATTACACCTAGATACATCCAATGAGGACTGAGATACCCGTCTATCTGGATTTGCCACTAAAATCACCTCTGTCGAGCTCCCTTGTAGTTAAGTCTCTCAATTTTAGCACTAAGTTCCTTTTTCATAACCTCTATTGTGCAGGTGATGGGAGAGGGGTGGTTTTAAAATGTGCATTGGCCATCCCTTGATAGAAGAACATATCTGATTCCCCTATGACAAGGCAAAATCTCCCGACCAGTGCCAGCGGAGAAGGATGGTAATGAAATGACCATTGATAGTTGCAGCATATGGATCCGTAGCTCACTAAAACAAGGCACTAGGTGGAATATATATAGGTGTGCGCAACCGGTGAGCGTCGGAAACCTCCTCTTTTTGAGCCATATGGAGTTGACTTTCTCATATTTACCCCTAAGTTTATTTCCCGTGAGCTCTACGGAAGGGTGACCAAATATGCGCTCGCCGACTCTATCGTGTTAAGTTTCTCAATATTCTTCACTAAGTTTCTTTCTCGTTTTTGCGCCTAGACGGGCTGCTCATTGCAATGAGGCACTAGGTGCAATATATATAGGTGTTCGTTGTGCGTCACCGGCAAGCGTTGTAAACCTCCTTTTTCTGAGCCATTCGGAGTTAAGTTTCTCATATTTAGCCCTAAGTTTCTCTCTCGTGAGCCTGACGGAAGGGTCACCAAATTTGCGTTGGACGGCTCCTCGTCCGACCGAATGGTACACGTGATTCTCCGTGGCACACAAGCGTTGCCTAGTTACAATTTGAGCCCTATCAGCCCTATCATGTTAAGTTTCTCAACCTTCTTCACTAAGTTTCTTTCTGATTTTTGCGCCTTGCTTCAGCGGTTCCACATGGTTATTAAACCAACACCTCATGATAAGAGACCATTGCATATATTTCAGGTCGGTACATGCCGTTGCAAAATCTCTCAACAAACATGAGAGGAGGGGGATTGTGACCATAGGAGCAGTGCACCATTCATCGACCGAAGTATATTTGATATTCACCTGCGAAGTCTTTTCTAGAACGCATGAAATACGTTCACACGACGAGGGTTGAGATATGAGGGCATCAGGTCCATCGCCAAAATCACCTCGTTCGAGCTTGATGTAGTTAAGTTTCCTAATTAGGCACTAAGTTTGTTCTCGAGCTCTAGGAGCCGGGGAGGATTGTGGGAAAATGTGCATCGAGTCAGCCATATAGAAGGATATATGAGATTTGTTTGTCATCACTAGGTCGTCTATGTATAGGGTGACATTCTATCTTCCGAGCTCGTAGACATATACATACGTTGCTCACTGCAGGGACCCAGAATTCTTACCTCACGAAAAAATCCAATCCCAGCACTTCCCTTTCATAATATATTAGACCACTTATTACACCTAGATACATCCAATGAGGACTGAGATACCCGTCTATCTGGATTTGCTACTAAAATCACCTCTGTCGAGCTCCCTTGTAGTTAAGTCTCTCAATTTTAGCACTAAGTTCCTTTTTCATAACCTCTATTGAGCAGGTGATGGGAGAGGGGTGGTTTTCAAATGTGCATTGGCCATCCCTTGATAGAAGAACATATCTGATTCCCCTATGACAAGGCAAAATCTCCCGACCAGTGCCAGCGGAGAAGGATGGTAATGAAATGACCATTGATAGTTGCAGCATATGGATGGGTAGCTCACTAAAACGAGGCACTAGGTGGAATATATATAGGTGTGCGCAACCGGTGAGCGTCGGAAACCTCCTCTTTTTGAGCCATATGGAGTTGACTTTCTCATATTTACCCCTAAGTTTATTTCCCATGAGCTCTACGGAAGGGTGACAAAATATGCGCTCGCCGACTCTATCGTGTTAAGTTTCTCAATATTCTTCACTAAGTTTCTTTCTAGTTTTTGCGCCTAGACGGGCTACCCATTACAATTAGGCGCTAGCTTGAATATACATAGGTGTTCATTGTGCGTCACCGGCAAGCATTGTAAACCTCCTTTTTTCTAAGCCATAAGGAGTTAAGTTTCTCATATTTAGCCTTAAGTTTCTCTCTCGTGAGCTCTACTGAAGAGTCACCAAATTTGCGTTGGACGAATCCTCTTCCGACCAAATGGTCCACGTGATTCTCCCGTGGCACACAAGCGTTGCATAATTACAATTTCGAGCCCTGTCATGTTAAGTTTCTCAATCTTCTTCACTAAGTTTCTTTCTGCTTTTTGCGCCTTGCTTCAGCAGTTCCACATGGTTATTAAACCAACACCTCATGATAAGGGACCATTGCGTATATTTCAGGTCGGTACTCGCCGTTGCAAAATCTCTCAACAAACATGAGAGGAGGGGGATGGTGACCATAGGAGCAGCGCGCCATTCATCGACCGAAGTATATTTGATATTCACCTGCGAAGTCTTTTCTAGAACGCACAAAATACGTTCACACGACGAGGGTTGATATATGAGGGCATCAGGTCCATCGCCAAAATCACCTCTTCGAGCTTGATGTAGTTAAGTTTCCTAATTAGGCACTAAGTTTGTTCTCCGGCTCTAGGAGACGTATGGGGGAGGATTGTGGGAAAATGTGCATCGAGTCAGCCATATACCGAAGGATACACGAGATTTGTTTGTCATCAGTAGGTCGTCTATGTATAGGGTGACATTCTATCTTCCGAGCTCGTAGACATATACATACGTTGCTCACTGCAGGGACCCAGAATTCTTACCTCACGAAAAAATCCAATCCCAGCACTTCCCTTTCATAATATATTAGACCACTTATTACACCTAGATACATCCAATGAGGACTGAGATACCCGTCTATCTGGAGTTGCTACTAAAATCACCTCTGTCGAGCTCCCTTGTAGTTAAGTCTCTCAATTTTAGCACTAAGTTCCTTTTTCATAACCTCTATTGAGCAGGTGATGGGAGAGGGGTGGTTTCCAAATGTGCATTGGCCATCCCTTGATAGAAGAACATATCTGATTCCCCTATGACAAGGCAAAATCTCCCGACCAAAGTGAGGAAGGATGGTAATGAAATGACCATTGATAGTTGCAGCATATGGATGGGTAGCTCACTAAAACGAGGCACTAGGTGGAATATATATAGGTGTCTTAACCGGTGGCGTTGAAACCTCCTATTTTTGAGCCATATGGAGTTGACTTTCTCATATTTACCCTAAGTTTATTTCCGTGAGCTCTACGGAAGGGTGACCAAATATCTTCGCCGACTCTATCGTGTTAAGTTTCTCAATCTTCTTCACTAAGTTTCTTTCTGGTTTTTGCGCCTAGGCGGGCTGCCCATTGCAATGAGGCACTAGGTGGAATATATATAGGTGTTCACTTTGTGCGTCACCGGCAAGCGTTGTAAACCTCCTTTTTACGAGCCATAAGGAGTTAAGTTTCTCATATTTAGCCTTAAGTTTCTCTCTCGTGAGCTCTACGGAAGGGTCACCAAATTTCGTTGGACAACTCCTCGTCCGACCGAATGGTCCACGTGATTCTCCGTGGCACACAAGCGTTGCCTAATTACAATTTGAGCCCTATCATGTTAAGTTTCTCAATCTTCTTCACTAAGTTTCTTTCTGATTTTTGCGCCTTGCTTCAGCAGTTCCACATGGTTATTAAACCAACACCTCATGATAAGGGACCATTGCGTATATTTCAGGTCGGTATTTTCGCCGTTGCAAAATCTCTCAACAAACATGAGAGGAGGGGATGGTGACCATAGGAGCAGTGCACCATTCATCGATCAAGTATATTTGATATTCACTGCGAAGTCTTTTCTAGAACGCATGAAAACGTTCGTTCACGAGGTTGAGATATGAGGGCATCAGGTCCATCGCCAAAATCACCTCTTCGAGCTTGATGTAGTTAAGTTTCCTAATTAGGCACTAAGTTTGTTCTCCGAGCTCTAGGAGTACGTGATGGGGGAGGATTTGGGCAAATGTGCATCGAGTCAGCCATATACCGAAGGATAGACGAGATTTGTTTGTCATCATTAGGTCGTCTATGTATAGGGTGACATTCTATCTTCGAGCTCGTGACATATACATCGTTGCTCACTGCAGGGACCCAGAATTCTTACCTCACGAAAAAAATCCAATCCCAGCACTTCCCTTTCATAATATATTAGACCACTTATTACACCTAGATACATCCAATGAGGACTGAGATACCCGTCTATCTGGAGTTGCTACTAAAATCACCTCTGTCGAGCTCCCTTGTAGTTAAGTCTCTCAATTTTAGCACTAAGTTCCTTTTTCATAACCTCTATTGAGCAGGTGATGGGAGAGGGGTGGTTTCCAAATGTGCATTGGCCATCCCTTGATAGAAGAACATATCTGATTCCCCTATGACAAGGCAAAATCTCCCGACCAGTGCTAGCGGAGACGGGTGGTAATGAAATGACCATTGATAGTTGCAGCATATGGATGGGTAGCTCACTAAAACGAGGCATTAGGTGGAATCTATATATGTGTGTCTTAACCGGTGGCGTTGAAACCTCCTATTTTTGAGCCATATGGAGTTGACTTTCTCATATTTACCCCTAAGTTTATTTCCGTGAGCTCTACGGAAGGGTGACCAAATATCTTTCGCCGACTCTATCGTGTTAAGTTTCTCAATCTTCTTCACTAAGTTTCTTTCTGGTTTTTGCGCCTAGGCGGGCTGCCCATTACAATGAGGCACTAGGTGGAATATATATAGGTGTTCAGCTTTGTGCGTCACCGGCAAGCGTTGTAAACCTCCTTTTTTCTGAGCCATAAGGAGTTAAGTTTCTCATATTTAGCCTTAAGTTTCTCTCTCGTGAGCTCTACGGAAGGGTCACCAAATTTGCGTTGGACGACTCCTCGTCCGACTAAATGGTCCACGTGATTCTCCCGTGGCACACAAGCGTTGCATAATTACAACTTCGAACCCTATCATGTTAAGTTTCTCAATCTTCTTCACTAAGTTTCTTTTTGATTTTTGCGCCTTGCTTCAGCACTTCCACATGGTTATTAAACCAACACCTCATGATAAGGGACCATTACGTATATTTCAGGTCGGTACTCGCCGTTGCAAAATCTCTCAACAAACATGAGAGGAGGGGGATGGTGACCATAGGAGCAGCGCACCATTCATCGACCGAAGTATATTTGATATTCACCTGCGAAGTCTTTTCTAGAACGCACGAAATACGTTCACACAACTAAGGTTGAGATATGAGGGCATCAGGTCCATCGCCAAAATCACCTCTTTCGAGCTTGATGTAGTTAAGTTTCCTAATTAGGCACTAAGCTTGTTCTCCTGAGCTCTAGGAGTACGTGATGGGGGAGGGATTGTGGGCAAATGTGCATCGAGTCAGCCATATACCGAAGGATAGACGAGATTTGTTTGTCATCATTAGGTCGTCTATGTATAGGGTGACACTCTATCTTCGAGCTCGAGAACATATACATACATTGCTCACTAGGGACCCGAATTCTTACCTCACGAAAAAATCCAATCCCAGCACTTCCCTTTCATAATATATTAGACCACTTATTACACCTAGATACATCCAATGAGGACTGAGATACCCGTCTATCTGGAGTTGCTACTAAAATCACCTCTGTCGAGCTCCCTTGTAGTTAAGTCTCTCAATTTTAGCACTAAGTTCCTTTTCATAACCTCTATTGAGCGGTGATGGGAGAGGGTGGTTTCAAATGTGCATTGGCCATCCCTTGATAGAAGAACATATCTGATTCCCCTATGACAAGGCAAAATCTCCCGACCAGTGCCAGCGGAGAAGGATGGTAATGAAATGACCATTGATAGTTGCAGCATATGGATGTGTAGCTCACTAAAAGCGAGGCACTAGGTGGAATATATATAGGTGTGCTTAACCGGTGGCGTCGAAACCTCCTATTTTTGAGCCATATGGAGTTGACTTTCTCATATTTACCCCTAAGTTTATTTCCCGTGAGCTCTACGGAATGGTGACCAAATATGCGCTCGCCGACTCTATCGTGTTAAGTTTCTCCATCTTCTTCACTAAGTTTCTTTCTGGTTTTTGCGCCTAGACGGGCTGCCCATTGCAATGAGGCACTAGGTGGAATATATATAGGTGTTGATTGTGCGTCACCGGCAAGCGTTGTAAACCTCCTTTTTCTGAGCCATTTGGAGTTAAGTTTCTCATATTTAGCCTTAAGTTTCTCTCTCGTGAGCTCTACGGAAGGGTCACCAAATTTGCGTTGGACGGCTCCTCGTCCGACCGAATGGTACACGTGATTCTCCGTGGCACACTAGCGTTGCCTAATTCAATTTGAGCCCTATCATGTTAAGTTTCTCAATCTTCTTCACTAAGTTTCTTTCTGATTTTTGCGCCTTGCTTCAGTAGTTCCACATGGTTATTAAACCAACTCCTCATGATAAGTGACCATAGTGTATATTTTAGGTCGGTACTCGCCGTTGCAAAATCTCTCAACAAACATGAGAGGAGGGATGGTGACCATAGAGCAGTGCACCATTCATCGATCAAGTATATTTGATATTCACTGCGAAGTCTTTTCTAGAACGCATGAAATACGTTCACTGACGAGGGTTGAGATATGAGGGCATCAGGTCCATCGCCAAAATAACCTCTTTCGAACGAATGTAGTTAAGTTTCCTAATTAGGCATAACTTGTTCTCGAGCTCTAGGATACGTATAGGGTGGGATGTGGGCAAATGTGCATCGAGTCAGCCATATACAAGGATGCGAGATTTGTTTGTCATCATTAGGTCTCTAGGTATAGGAAAACATTCTATCTTCCGAGCACTAGACCTATATATTAGACCACTTGCTCACCTAGATACATCCAATGAGGACTGAAATTCTCTACTGGATTTGCTACTAAAAAATCCAATCCCTTGTAGTTAAGTCTCTCAATTTTAGCACTAAGTTCCTTTTCTTCTATTGAGCAGGTGATGGGAGAGGGTGGTTTTTCATAATAGAAGAACATATCTGGTTCCCCTATGACTAGGCAAAATCTCCCGACCAGTGCCAACGGAGAAGGATTGTAATGAAATGACCATTGATAGTTGCAGCATATGGATGCGTAGCTCACTAAAACGAGGCACTAGGTGGATTATATATAGGTGTGCGCAACCGGTGAGCGTCAGAAACCTCCTCTTTTTGAGCCATATGGAGTTGACTTCCTCATATTTACCCCTAAGTTTATTTCCCGTGAGCTCTACGGAACGGTGACCAAATATGCGCTCACCGACTCTATCGTGTTAAGTTTCTCCATCTTCGTCACTAAGTTTCTTTCTGGTTTTTGCGCCAAGACGGGCTGCCCATTACGATGAGGCACTAGGTGGAATACATATAGGTGTTCGGTGTGCGTCACCGGCAAACGTTGTAAACCTCCTTTTTGTGAGCCATATGGAGTTAAGTTTCTCATATTTAGCCTTAAGTTTCTCTCTCGTGAGCTCTTCGGAAGGGTCACCAAATTTGCGTTGGACGACTCATTGTCCGACCGAATGGTACACGTGATTCTCCCATGGCACACGAGCGTTGCCTAATTCCAATTTCGAGCCCTATCATGTTATGTTTCTCAATCTTCTTCTCTAAGTTTCTTTCTGATTTTTGCGCCTTGCTTCAGTAGTTCCACATGGTTATTAAACCAACTCCTCATGATAAGTGACCATAGTGTATATTTTAGGTCGGTACTCGCCGTTGCAAAATCTCTCAACAAACATAAGAGGAGGGGGATGGTGACCATAGAAGAAGCGCCATTCATCGACCGAACTATATTTGATATTCACCTGCGAAGTCTTTTCTAGAACGCATGAAATACATTCACACGACGAGGGTTGAGATATGAGGGCATCAGGTCCATCGCCAAAATCATCTCTTTCGAGCTTATCATAGTTAAGTTTCCTAATTATAGGGTAAGTTTGTTCTCCGAGCTCTAGGAGTACTGATGGGGAGGGATTGTGGGCAAATGTGCATCGAGTCAGCCATATATCCAAGGATACACAGATTTGTTTGTCATAATATATTAGGACCGTCTTATGTACACCTGAGATTCATCCAATGAGGACTGAGATACCCATCTACATACATTGCTACTAAAATCACCTAAAATCACCTGGTGAGCTCCCTTGTAGTTAAGTCTCTCAATTTTAGCACTAAGTTCCTTTTTCATAACCTCTATTGAGCAGGTGTTGGGAGAGGGGTGGTTTTCAAGTGTGCATTGGCCATCCCTTGATAGAAGAACATATTTGATTCCCCTATGACAAGGCAAAATCTCCCGACCAGTGCCAACGGAGAAGGATTGTAATGAAATGACCATTGATAGTTGCAGCATATGGATGCGTAGCTCACTAAAACGAGGCACTAGGTGGAATATATATAGGTGTGCGCAACCGGTGAGCGTCGGAAACCTCCTCTTTTTGAGCCATATGGAGTTGACTTTCTCATATTTACCCCTAAGTTTATTTCTCGTGAGCTCTACGGAAGGGTGACCAAATATGCGCTCACCGACACTATCGTGCTAAGTTTCTCAATCTTCTTCACTAAGTTTCTTTGTGGTTTTTGCGCCTAGACGGGCTGCCCATTACAATGAGGCACTAGGTATAGGTGTTCGCTGCGCGTCACCGGCAAGCGTTGTAAACCTCTTTTTTCTGAGCCATATGGAGTTAAGTTTCTCATATTTAGCATTATGTTTCTCTCTCGAGAGCTCTATGGAAGGGTCACCAAATTTGCATTGGACAACTCCTCGTCCGACCGAATGGTACACGTGATTCTCCCGTGGCACACAAGCGTTGTTTAATTCCAATTTCGAGCCCTATCCTGTTAAGTTTCTCAATCTTCTTCACTAAGTTTTTTCTGATTTTTGCGCCTTGCTTCAGCAGTTCCACATGGTTATTAAACCAACACCTCATGATAAGAGACCATTGCGTATATTTCAGGTCGGTACTTCCCGTTGCAAAATCTCTCAACAAACATGAGAGGAGGGGGATGGTGACCATAGGAGTAGCGCGCCATTCATCGATCGAAGTATATTTGATATTCACCTGCGTAGTCTTTTCTAGAACGCATGAAATACGTTCACACGACGAGGGTTGAGATATGAGGGCATCAGGTCCATCGCCAAAATCACCTATTTGAGCTTGATGTAGTTAAGTTTCCTAATTAGGCCCTAAGTTTGTTCTCCGAGCACTAGGAGTGCGTGGCGGGGAGGATTGTGGGCAAATGTGCATCAGTCAGCCATATACCGAAGGATACACGAGATTTGTTTGTCATCAGTAGGTCGTCTATGTATAGGGTGACATTCTATCTTCCGAGCTCGTAGACATGTACATACGTTGCTTACTGCAGGGACCCAGAATTCTTGCCTCATGAAAAAAATCCAATCCCAGCATTTCCCTTTCATAATATATTGGGCCACTTATTACACCTAGATACATCCAATGAGGACTGAGATACCCGTCTATCGGGAGTTGCTACTAAAATCACCTCTGTCGAGCTCCCTTGTAGTTAAGTCTCTCAATTTTAGCACTAAGTTCCTTTTTCATAACCTCTATTGAGCAGGTGATGGGAGAGGGGTGGTTTTCAAATGTGCATTGGCCATCCCTTGATAGAAGAACATATCTGATTCCCCTATGACAAGGCAAAATCTCCCGACCAGTGCAAACGGAGAAGGATTGTAATGAAATGACCATTGATATTTGCAGCATATGGATGCGTAGCTCACTAAAACGAGGCACTAGGTGGAATATATATAGGTGTGCGCAACCGGTGAGCGTCGGAAACCTCCTCTTTTTGAGCCATATGGAGTTGACTTTCTTATATTTAGACCTAAGTTTATTTCTCGCGAGCTCTACGGAAGGGTGACCAAATATGCGCTCGCCGACTCTATCGTGTTAAGTTTCTCAATCTTCTTCACTAAGTTCCTTTCTGGTTTTTGCGCCTAGACGGGCTGCCCATTACAATGACGCACCAGGTATAGGTGTTCGCTGTGCGTCACCAGCAAGTGTTGTAAACCTCCTTTTTCTAAGCCATATGGAGTTAAGTTTCTCATATTTAGCCTTAAGTTTCTCTCTCGTGAGCTCTACGGAAGGGTCACCAAATTTGTGTTGGACGACTCCTCGTCCGACCGAATGGTACACGTGATTCTCCCGTGGCACACGAGCGTTGCCTAATTCCAATTTCGAGCCCTATCATGTTAAGTTTCTCAATCTTCTTCACTAAGTTTCTTTCTGATTTTTGCGCCTTGCTTCAGCAGTTCCACATGGTTATTAAACCAACACCTCATGATAAGAGACCATTGCGTATATTTCAGGTCGGTACTCGCCGTTGCAAAATCTCTCAACAAACATGAGAGGAGGGGGATGGTGACCATAGGAGCAGTGCGCCATTCATCGACCGAAGTATATTTGATATTCACCTGCGAAGTCTTTTCTAGAACGCATGAAATACGTTCACACGACGAGGGTTGAGAGATGATGGCATCAGGTCCATCGCCAAAATCACCTGTTTCGAGCTTGATGTAGTTCAGTTTCCTAATTAGGCCCTAAGTTTGTTCTCCTGAGCACTAGGAGTACGTGACGGGGGAGGGATTGTGGGCAAATGTGCATCGAGTCAGCCATATACCGAAGGATACACGAGATTTGTTTGTCATCACTAGGTCGTCTATGTATAGGGTGACATTCTATCTTCCGAGCTCGTAGACATATACATACGTTGCTCACTGCAGGGACCCAGAATTCTTACCTCACGAAAAAAATCCAATCCCAGCACTTCCCTTTCATAATATATTAGACCACATATTACACCTAGATACATCCAATGAGGACTGAGATACCCGTCTATCGGGAGTTGCTACTAAAATCACCTCTGTCGAGCTCCCTTGTAGTTAAGTCTCTCAATTTTAGCACTAAGTTCCTTTTCATAACCTCTATTGAGCAGGTGATGGGAGAGGGGTGGTTCCAAATGTGCATTGGCCATCCCTTGATAGAAGAACATATCTGATTCCCCTATGACAAGGCAAAATCTCCCGACCAGTGCCAGCGGAGAAGGATGGTAATGAAATGACCATTGATAGTTGCAGCATATGGATGCGTAGCTCACTAAAACGAGGCACTAGGTGGAATATATATAGGTGTGCGCAACCGGTGAGCGTCGGAAACCGCCTATTTTTGAGCCATATGGAGTTGACTTTCTCATATTTACCCCTAAGTTTATTTCCCGTGAGCTCTACGGAAGGGTGACCAAATATGCGCTCGCCGACTCTATCGTGTTAAGTTTCTCAATCTTCTTCACTAAGTTTCTTTCTCGTTTTTGCGCCTAGACGGGCTGCCCATTACAATGAGGCACTAGGTGGAATATATATAGGTGTTCATTGTGCGTCACCGGCAAGCGTTGTAAACCTCCTTTTTTTGAGACACATGGAGTTAAGTTTCTCATATTTGGCCTTAAATTTCTCTCTTGTGAGCTCTACGGAAGGGTCACCAAATTTGCGTTGGATGACTCCTCGTCCGACCGAATGGTACACGTGATTCTACCGTGGCACACGAGAGTTGCCTAATTCCAATTTCGAGCCCTATCATGTTAAGTTTCTCAATCTTCTTCACTAAGTTTCTTTCTGATTTTTGCGCCTTGCTTCAGCAGTTCCACATGGTTATTAAACCAACACCTCATGATAAGAGACCATTGCGTATATTTCAGGTTGGTACTCGCCATTGCAAAATCTCTCAACAAACATGAGAGGAGATGGATGGTGACCATACGAGCAGCGTGCCATTCATCGACCGAAGTATATTTGATATTCACCTGTGAAGTCTTTTCTAGAACGCATGAAATACGTTCACACGACGAGGGTTGAGATATGAGGGCATCAGGTCCATCGGCAAAATCACCTCTTTCGAGCTTGATGTAGTTAAGTTTCCTAATTAGGACCTAAGTTTGTTCTCCTGAGCTCTAGGAGTATGTGACGGGGGAGGGATTGTGGGAAAATGTGAATGGAGTCAGCCATATACCAAAGGATACACGAGATTTGTTTGTCATCAGTAGGTCGTCTATGTATAGGGTGACATCCTATCTTCCGAGCTCGTAGACATATACATATGTTGCTCACTTCAGGGACACAAAATTCTCACCTCATGAAAAAAAAATCCAATCCCAGCACTTCCCTTTCATAATATATTAGACCACTTAATACACCTAGATACATCCAATGAGGACTGAGATACCCGTCTATCGGGAGTTGCTAATAAAATCACCTCTGTCGAGATCCCTTGTAGTAAAGTCTCTCAATTTTAGAACTAAGTTCCTTTTTCATAACCTCTGTTGAGCAGGTGATGGGAGAGGGGTGGTTTCCAAATGTGCATTGGCCATCCCTTGATAGAAGAACATATCTAATTCCCCTATGACAAGGCAAAATCTCCCGACCAGTGCCAGCGGAGAAGGATGGTAATGAAATGACCATTGATAGTTGCAGCATATGGATGCGTAGCTCACTAAAACGAGGCACTAGGTGGAATATATATATGTGTGCGCAACCGATGAGCGTCGGAAACCTCCTCTTTTTGAGCCATATGGAGTTGACTTTCTCATATTTGCCCCTAAGTTTATTTCCCGTGAGCTCTACGGAAGGGTGACCAAATATGCGCTCGCTGACTCTATCGTGTTAAGTTTCTCAATCTTCTTCACCATGTTTCTTTCTAGTTTTTGCACCTAGACGGGCTGCCCATTACAATGAGGCACTAGGTGGAATATATATAGGTGTTCATTGTGCGTCACCGGCAAGCGTTGTAAACCTCCTATTTCTGAGACACATGGAGTTAAGTTTCTCATATTTGGTCTTAAATTTCTCTCTCGTGAGCTCTACGGAAGGGTCACCAAATTTGCGTTGGACGACTCATCATCCGACCGAATGGTACACGTGATTCTACCGTGGCACACGAGAGTTGCCTAATTCCAATTTCGAGCCCTATCATGTTAAGTTTCTCAATCTTCTTCACTAAGTTTCTTTCTGATTTTTGCGCCTTGCTTCAGAGTTCCACATGGTTATTAAACCAACACCTCATGATAAGAGACCATTGCGTATATTTCAGGTTGGTACTCGCCATTGCAAAATCTCTCAACAAACATGAGAGGAGACGGATGGTGACCATAGGAGCAGCATGCCATTCATCGACCGAAGTATATTTGATATTCACCTGCGAAGTCTTTTCTAGAACGCATGAAATCGTTCTAGACGAGGGTTGAGATATGAGGGCATCAGGTCCATCGGCAAAATCACCTCTTCGAGCTTGATGTAGTTAAGTTTCCTAATTAGGATAAGTTTGTTCTCCTGAGCTCTAGGAGGCATGCATCGAGTCGGCCATATACCAAAGGATACACGAGATTTATTTGTCATCAGTACGACGTCTATGTATAAGGTAACATTCTATATTCCGAGCTCGCAGACATATAGATACGTTGCTCGCTTCAGGGACCCGGAATTCTTACCTCACGAAAATAATCTAATCCCACCACTTCCCTTGCATAATATATTAGACCACTTACTAGACATAGATACATCCAATGAGGACTGAGATACCCGTCTATCGGGTGTTGCTACTAAAATCACCTCTGTCGAGCTCCCTTGTAGTTTAGTCTCTCAATTTTAGAACTAAGTTCCTTTTTCATAACCTCTGTTGAGCAGGTGATGGGAGAGGGGTGGTTTCCAAATGTGCATTGGCCATCCCTTGATAGAAGAACATATCTAATTCCCCTATGACAAGGCAAAATCTCCCGACCAGTGCTAGCGGAGAAGGATGGTAATGAAATAACCATTGATAGTTGCAGCATATGGATGCATAGCTCACTAAAACGAGGCACTAGGTGGAATATATGTATGTGTGTGCAACCGGTGAGCGTCGGAAACCTCCTCTTTTTGAGCCATATGGAGTTGACTTTCTCATATTTACCCCTAAGTATTCCCCGTGAGGTCTACGGAAGGGTGACCAACTATGCGCTCGCCGACTCTATCGTGTTAAGTTACTTAGTCTTCTTCACTAAGTTTATTTCTGGTTTTTGAGCCTAGACGGGCTGCCCATTACAATGAGGCACTAGGTGGAATATATATAGGTGTTCGCTGCGCGTCACTGGCAAGCATTGTAAACCTCCTTTTTCTGAGCCATATGGAGTTAAGTTTCTCATATTTAGCCTTAAGTTTCTCTCTCGTGAGCTCTACGGAAGGGTCACCAAATTTGCGTTGGACGACTCCTCGTTCGACCGAATGGTACACGTGATTCTCCCGTGGCACACGAGCGTTGCCTAATTCCAATTTCGAGCCCTATCATGTTAAGTTTCTCAATCTTCTGCACTAAGTTTCTTTCTCATTTTTGTGCCTTGCTTCCGTAGTTCCACATGGTTATTAAACCGACACCTCATGATAAGAGACCATTGCGTATATTTCAGGTCGGTACTCGCCGTTGCGAAATCTCTCAACAAACATGAGAGGAGAGGGATGGTGACCATAGGAGCAGCGCGCCATTCATCGACCGAAGTATATTTGATATTAACCTCCGAAGTCTTTTATAGAACGCATGAAATTCGTTCACACGACGAGGGTTGAGATATGAGGGTGATAACCCACAAGTATAGGGGATTGCAATAGTTTTCGAGGGTAGAGTATTCAACCCAAATTTATTGATTCGACACAAGGGGAGCCAAAGAATATTCTCAAGTATTAGCAGCTGAGTTGTCAATTCAACCACACCTGGAACTTAGTATCTGCAGCAAAGTGTTTAGTAGCAAAGTAATAAGATAGTGGTGGTAACAGTAACAAAAGTAAAGATAGCAAAAGTAATGTTTTTGGTATTTTGTAGTGATTGTAACAGTAGCAATGGAAAAGTAAATAAGCTAGAACCAGTATATGGAAAACTCGTATGCACCAGATCAGGGATGGATAATTATGCCGGATGTGGTTCGCCATGTAACAGTTATAACACAGGGTGACACAGAACGAGCTCCAGTTCATCAATGTAATGTAGGTATGTATTCCGAATATAGTCATACGTGCTTATGGAAAAGAACTTGCATGACATCTTTTGTCCTACCCTCCCGTGGCAGCGGGGTCCTATTGGAAACTAAGGGATATTAAGGCCTCCTTTTAATAGAGAACCGGAACAAAGCATTAGCACATAGAGAATACATGAACTCCTCAAACAATGGTCATCACCGGGAGTGGTTCCGATTATTGTCACTTCGGGGTTGCCGGATCATAACACATAGTAGGTGACTATAGACTTGCAAGATAGGATCAAGAACTCACATATATTCATGAAAGAATAATGGGATCAGATCTGAAATCATGGCACTCGGGCCCTAGTGACAAGCATTAAGCATAGCAAAGTCATGGCAACATCAATCTCAGAACATAGTGGATACTAGGGATCAAACCCTAACTAAACTTACTCGATTACATGATAAATCTCATCCAACCCATGACCATCCAGCAAGCCTACGATGGAATTACTCACGCACGGCGGTGAGCATCATGAAATTGGTGACGGAGGATGCTTGATAATGACGACGGCGATGAATCCCCCTCTCCGGAGCCCCGAACGGACCCCGGATCAGCCCTCCCGAGAGAGATTAGGGCTTGGCGGCGGCTCCGTATCGTAAAATGCGATGATTTCTTCTCTCTGATTTTTTTCTCCCCGAAAGCCAATATATGGAGTTGGCGTCGGAGGGCCACCAGGGGGCCCATGAGGTAGGGGGGCGCGCCCGGGGGGGCACCCTCGTGGACAGGGTGTGGGCCCCCTGGTCTTCATCTTTGGCGAGGATTTTTTATTATTTATCCTAAGATATTCCATGGAGTTTCAGGTCATTCTGAGAACTTTTATTTTCTGCACATAAAACAACACCATGGCAATTCTACTGAAAACAGCGTCAGTCCGGGTTAGTTCCATTCAAATCATACAAGTTAGAGTCCAAAACAAGGGCAAAAGTGTTTGGAAAAGTAAATACGACGGAGACGTATCAACTCCCCAAGCTTATACCCTTGCTTGTCCTCAAGCAATTCAGTTGACAGACTGAAAGAGAAAAAGAAAAACTTTTACAAACTCTGTTTGCTCTTGTTGTTGTAACCATGAAAAGCCAGCATTCAAGTTTCAGCAAATATTACGAACTAACCATACTCACAATAACACACAGGTCTCACAATTACTCATATCAATAGCATAATCAGCTAGCGAGCCATAATAGCAAAACTCGGATGACAACACTTTCTCAAAATAATCATAACATGATATAACAAAATGGTATCTTGCTAGCCCTTTCTGAGACAGCAAAACATAAATTCAGAGCACCTTTAAAGATCAAGGACTGACTAAACATTGTAATTCATGGTAAAAGAGATCCAGTCAAGTCATACCCAATGTGAACCAATTATAATGAATCCAAACAACAGTGTGCTCTCCAGCAGGTGCTTTTTAATAAGAAGGGTGATGACTCAACATAAAAGTAAATAGATAGGCCCTTCGCAGAGGGAAGCAGGGATTTGTAGAGGTGCCAAAGCTCGGTTTTAAAATAGAGATTGAATAACATTTTGAGCGGCATACTTTTGCTGTCAACGCAACAACTATGAGATGACGATATCTTCCATGCTAAACAAATTATAGGCGGTTCCCAAACAGAATGGTAAAGTTTTATACTCCCCCTCCTCCACAGGCATCAATCCATGGCTTGCTCGAAACAACAAGTGCCTCCAACATTCAACGGGTCCCAGGGGGAGTTTTGTTTGCAATTATTTTGATTTAGTTTGCATAAAGCATGGGACTGGGCATCCCGGTGACCAGCCATTTTCTCGTGAATGAGGATCGGAGTCCACTCCTCTTAAGAATAACCGCCTAACATGGAAGATAAGGGCAGCCCTAGTTGAGACATGAGCTGCTCGAGCATACAAAACAGAGTTTCATTTGAAGGTTTGGAGTTTGGCACATACAAATTTACTTGGAACGGCAGGTAAATACCGCATATAGGAAGGTATAGTGGACTCATATGGAACAACTTTGGGGTTTAAGGAGTTTGGATGCACAAGCAGTATTCCCGCTTAGTACAAGTGAAGGCTAGCAAAAGACTGGGAAGCGACCAACTGGGAGAGCAACAATATTCATAAACATGCATTAAAATTAGTTCACACCAAGTATAATCATGAGTAGGATATAATCCACCATGAAAACAAATATCATGAAGGCTGCGTTGATTTGATTCCACTACATGCGGGAACATGTGCCAAGTCGAGTCACTCAATTCATTTAAAGTAGGATACCATCCCATCATACCACATCATAATCATTCTAATAGCATGTTGGCACGCAAGGTAAACCATTATAACTCATAGCTAATCAAGCATGGCACAAGCAACTATAATCTCTAAATGTCATTGCAAACATGCTTACTTCATAATAGCTAACTCAGGAACGATGAATCATCATATTTACAAAAACAAGAGAGGTCGAGTTCATACCAGCTTTTCTCATCCCAATAAGTCCATCATATATCATCATTATTGCCTTTCAATTGCACAACCGAACGATGTTAATAATAATAGGAGTGCACGTGCATTGGACTAAGCTGGAATCTGCAAGCATTCAATAAACAGGAGAAGACAAGTAATATGGGCTCTAAGTTAAATAAACAACCATGCATATAAGAGCCACTTCAACAATTTAATCATGGTCTTCCCCTACTGACCCCCAAAGAAAAGAAAAGAAAAGAAATAAAAACTATTTACACGGGAAAGCTCCCAACAAGCAAAAGAAGAACAGGAAATATTTTTGGGTTTTCCTTTTTAATTACTAAAGCGTTCCTATAGCAAAGAAATAAACTACTACTAATTTGTTCTTTTTTTTCTTAAGGTTTATTAAACACACAAGAAGAAAGCAGGAAAAAGAAAATAAACTAGCATGGATATTACAGTGAAAAAAGTATGAACACCGACATCTAGCAATGAGTGTGTGTGAACATGAACGTAATGTCGGTGGGAAATACGTACTCCCCCAAGCTTAGGCTTTTGGCCTAAGTTGGTCTGTTGCCAGGGATGGCCTGGAGGATACCCATAGGTGAAGCTGGGGTCGTACTGTGACGAGGAAGGCTCTGGCTGCCACTAGCTGGCAACCTCCTCTGGATCCCAAGAATAAACAGATAGTCATGGAGGCTCATCTTGTGGCTCCGGTTCCGGGGCGGGTGCAGGATTTCGATAGGCTTGAATGGCCGCCCACGGAATGATGTGAGGACCTGCAGACAAGTTAAACAAAGAGGGAGCAGGCAAAGTAATAGTCTCAGGGTGATGTTTATCAAAGTACAATTTATATTTGAGCTCCCCTTCGCGGCTTTTAACAAGAAAGTCATGTGCTATCATACTCTTATAATCTAAATAAGCACAGGGCAGCGATGTTTCCTCTTTCTGCTCATGCCTAATAGGTATTTCAAAATGTTCAGCTAGGCGTGAGGCATAAATGCCTCCAAAGATGGGGCCTTTAGTACTGTTCAGACTTAACCGTCTAGCAACAATTCCACCCATACTAACAGAGTTATTTCGGTATAAACCATGGAACAAAATGATAACATCAGGAATACTAAGGTTTCCATAGTTTCCGCGACCTATCAAGCAACGACTAGCAAATAAGGCAAAGTAGCGTAAAACAGGAAAATGTATGCTAGTAATTCTTGCATTAGAAACCTTCCTTGTTTCTCCCACCGTGACAGTGTTAATAAAAGCTTCTACATCATTCGGTGTGGTTCATCCAAGGTGCCCTCAAAAGGTATTTTGCAACCCTCGCAGAATTCAGCTAATGGCATCCTCTTAACAACGTCATATAAATGAAATTCTACCGATGGAGGTGAATTCTTAGGGAAAAAGTAGAAATTTTGCACAAAAGTATTTGTGAGTAAGAGATACTGATGACATTGGTCACGGAGGAAGTCGGTGAGGCCAGCATTCTCAATTAATAAATAGAAATCTTCATAAATCCCGGCTCTCCTCAAGAAGTCATCGGAAGGCCATTCACACGGCCGGACCTCCGCGGTGCGAGGCAAATTAAATTTGGGCTTCTGTTCTTCTTCCTTTTGTTTTTCCTTCGAGCTTAGGCTCGATGATCCCCTCAAAAGTATCTTCATTAATTCTGAAACAATCTGAAATTTTTAGTAACTTCAAATAAAAGTGAACCAACTTCAATCAAATTGATAGCAACAACTCCTACAAGTTCCTAGAGCCTATATAAAGCATTGGAACTACCTGGAACCATATAAATTTGACATGCAAGCTCAAGAACATGGTCATCTATGCAGGGCAAATTTGCAATGAATAAAGCACTAGAACAAAAACTAATTGGACCAATGGAGGAGTCACATAACAAGGAACAATCTCCGCAAGCAGTTTTGCGAGAGGTGCTTTGAGCAAGGAGATCGAAAATCACAGCAACGGGGGCTGGAACTCGTGCTTGAGTTGGTTTTTCGTGTTTGTGTGAGGCAGGGAAGAAGATGGATGCATGGATAAGTGGAGGAGGGCCACCATGGGCCCACGAGGCAGGGGGCGCACCCAGGGGGGTAGGGCGCGCCCTCCACCCTCGTGGCCAGGTGGCAGCTCCCCCTGTCGTGGTTCTAAGTCTGACAGTAGAATGGGGGTAGGTATGGAGAGGCAAGATCCTAGCTATGGAGTAGTTGTATACGCAAGAGATTTACGAGTTCAGGCCCTTCTCGGAGGAAGTAACAGCCCTCGTCTCGGAGCCGGAGGCGGTCGATTGGATTATATGCGTATGTGTTACAGGGTGCGAACCCTTCTACCGTGGAGGGTGGCTTATATAGAGTGCGCCAGACCCCAGCCAGCCCACGTAGTAGAGGGTTTAAGGTGTGTTAAAGCTAGGCGTTCGTAACGCTTACATAAAGTGTCATTAAGGTCATAAAGACTATTTAACTACAGACCGTTTGGATACCGAGTGGCTCTTGGACTCCTGGTGGTCGAGTGGATCTTCGTAGTCGAGTGTCTTTGAATCTGTCGAGTGGATACCTTCACGGTCGACTGGAAGGTTGCTTCTCTTGTGAGTCTCCTTGTGGAGGGTACCTTTGGGTAGGTCTATGACCCTACCCCAGGTACATGACTTCATCATTAGCCCCCGAATGGATCGAGGTTTGAGTGAGGAAGGAGTTGATAATCTTTCCGATCTGTTCTTCGTGTTGTGAGTGCCTCTCACTGTGGATCAACGACCTTCTAGTGATGGCATCAACTTCTCTTTCAGTCGCCTTGATCCATTCTCCATGTTTGTCGAGTGAACTTTGTGAACCTGAGGATTTCCGAGCGACGGATCGGAGGAAATCTGTTGTCTGACGAGTTGTTCTGCGGTTAGCGGATTTCGCGGGATCCGAATTTTGGGAAGCGTGCGAAGCGGAGAAAACCGCGGCACTCGGATGGGATAAGACGATGACGCCTCGATCTTCGCGCCGCCTTTTTCGCCACGTATCGCGCGCGCGCTACCGCTTGGGATTGCGACGGGATTGCTTGGGCCTACCGGTTAGCCACTCGGAAGCGGCCCCATATAAAGCGCTGGTCAGGGTATTTTGAACGGTGCGACCTCAGACTTCCCTTCTCTCCGCCACCAAACCTTCTCGCCGCGCTCTTCGTCTGTCCAGCGCTGAAGCTCGGTACTTTTCTTGCTGGCGACCATGGTGAAGGACAAGACTGCCGCCCTGGAACGGGTGAAGAAGGCGGCAGCGAAGGCCAAGGGGAGAGCGCCCAGTCGGGGCGGTTCCTCTTCGCGGTCCAAGCTGCCGCAGGGCTGGGTCCAAGGAGATGGATCCGGTCGACCATCACCGAGAAAGATCTCACCGATCTGGCCAACGAAGGACTGATCCCCCATGGGTCGGCGAGGCTTAAGACGGAGTGGCAACCGCAGCCTAAAGAGGGTGAGTCGTCCTCCTGCCACCCACGAGATGGGGGTTTCTCTGCCGCCAAATCCTTTTTTCGGGGTTTCTGAACTTTTTGGGCGCAACTCCACCATTTCACTCCAAACTCCATTGTGTATCTTGCTGCTTTCGTTTCGCTCTGCGAGAATTTCTTGGGTTGTCGACCGCATTGGGGTCTCTTCAAGCACATATTCACCTGTCGCTCTCAGACGGTGAAGAAAACGAGCCCGAATGACGAGAGGACCCAAGTAATCCAGATGTGTGGGGGACTCGGGGTCCAGATGAGGGGGAAGAGCGCCTTTCCAGCTATGACTCTTCCCGACTCGGTTAGAGGGTGGCAGTCGACCTGGTTTTACTGCCAAGACCAGCCGACGCTGGGGCAGTCGACTGGGCTCCCTCCTTTCTCCATGAGTCGAGTGAACAAGCCATCTTCCCTGAAGGTGTTACCAGAGGAGAAGGCCCAAGTAAAGTTGCTGATGGAGTGTGTAGTCCAACTTATTTGCGATGGGGTGACCGGCATGGATCTTCTGGAGGTTTTTCTCCGACGGCGTATTCAGCCACTTCAATACCGAGGTCATCCGATGTGGATGTACTCTGGTACGGATGATACCACTCGGGTCCATCCAGAGGAGGTCGATGACGCCACGCTGGAGAAGTGGATGGCTGCCATCACAGGAAACAAAGACAACCCTCGCGGAGCTAGGAGGATTCCACCACTCGACCAGAGTTACCAACCAGACAAGGTATAACCACTTATCTCCGACTGTGATTCTTCTGCATTCATTCTGTTTTGATGCCAATTCGTCGACTGACTTTCACCTTGTTTTGTTGTCTTCTAGGTCACCACTGAGATGTACTCAATGCCCAACGGGGCGCAGGAAACAGTCGAAGAAGAAGAAGGAAGTGGAGGTGAAAGTCCGGAGGAATGGGAGTCCAACGGCGAGGAGGATGAGGAGGATGATAGCTCTGATGACGAGGAGGAGGAGGAGGAAGAGGAGGAAGATTTCGATCCTCCTCGCTCGGAGGGAAGGTCCAAGATGACGCATGACCCGGCGGCCGGGCGCGGTAAAGCTGTTGTGCCCACAGGGCAGTCGATGAAGCAACCTAGGACAACTTCTCCCGCGCCGACTGAGAAACCGCCGAAGCAACCTCGAGCGACGTCGTCAAAGCCGGCGAAGGCCCTGCCCAAGATGCGAATGGTCATCCCCACCATCTCCGGGTAAGCAACAGAACCTTGTATTTCCTTATTCAACATGAGTGAACTTTTGGTCGACTTGATGGTGATCAGCCGATTCTTGAAATCTCTGGCGCCGCTACTTCGAGACTTCCGCCAAGCAAGAAGATCAGAAATGGAGGATCGCCACCTCAACCTTGGTAAGATCCCCGAGGTTTCGCTTTTAGTCATTGGAGCTTTTAGTCGATTGGACTTCCATGTTTACTTTTGAATCTTTCTTGTAGTTCCGCCTCACGTCATTGATCTCCCCGATGATGACGAGGAAGCGCCATTGAGGAGGAGGAAGAACAAGAGAGTGCCTGCTGGCAAGGATGCTCAAGTCGCGGCGATTCCTGAGACGCTGATTTCCGAGGGAGGCAACCCCACTCGGACTTCTGTGTCTTTCGCTGTACCGCTGACAAGTGCCCGACCCACTTCGTCGACCGCTGATCCACCATCTCTCTTTGCTACCCACCACGTCCCGGAAGACCAAGTAAGTGCTGCTAAGGAGGCCATCGCGAGCAGGGATCATGATGGAGCAGGTGAAAGCGGCTCGAGAGGCTAGTCAGCGCCTATTATGCCGATTCAGCTCTCGAGCAATGTCCAAGTAAGTCGGTGGTCGCTTGCTTTGTTAGGATATACTATCTGAAACTGCTTTCTTACGGAGATTTTCATATCTGTACACCCTTTGGGTGTGTGTGTCGTTGAACTTTTGTGGGGCACGCTGAGTGCACCCACCGGTGTAGTCCCGAGACTATGGTCATTGCGTGCGATCGGCTATAATCTTTATGCTGTGATCTTCTTCACTCGACCGGACGGACCAAGTAGAATAGAAGCTGTAAAACCGGTGGGGCACGCTAAGTGCACCCATCGGTGTAGTCCCGAGACTATGGTCGATGCGTGCGATCGACTATAGTCTAAAGAACTGTTTTTTTCCGCGGTGACCACCGACAATTAGCCATGTTTTAGAATCATAACCTTTTGCCTCTTTTGGTCGATCGATCGAACCAAATTGGTAAACCAGTGGGGGCACGCTGAGTGCACCCGCTGGGTGTAGTCCCCGAGACTACTGTCGAATGTTTTATTCGACCGTAGTCTTAGAAATGCTACTATTTTTCCTTAGTCACTCGGAAGTGATCTGTTTTTGATGTCTTTTGTTGGTTGACTCTTCGTAGAAATCTTGCGAGCTTGTGGCTCGCTATACTGAGTTTAGAGAAAAGCAGATTCAGCTCAACCTCGATTTGAAGCTTGCTCAGGAGAATTTGCGTAAGGCAAAGGATGAAGCAAAAGGTATGGCTGGTGAGAATTTTGACGATCGCCTCTGTTTTTCTGCTCATTCTCAACTCTGTTCTCATTGTTGCTTTGAGATAAACTGGAAGAGACTTTGAAGAAGAAGGACCTTGACCTTGCGAGAGGCCTGTAAGGCGGCTTTGGAGAAAACAAAGCTCGCTGAAGAGAAGCTTGCCTCAGTCGACAAACTCGAAGATGAAAATGCCAAGCTGAAAGCCTCTCTTGACGCGGCTAACAAGGAAGTCAGTCGACTGAAGAACGACAAGAATGTTCTGTCTGAAAAGGTTGGCCAGCTGGCGGGAAGCGAAACGACCTGGAGATTTATCTTGGAGGGTTCGCCAAGAAGCTGTTTCTCATGCTTGAAGGTAATCTCTTTTATCCGACTGTCTTGCTCTCACCGGCTCATCACATGATCTTCGTTTTGAGTCTGAGTTGTGTTTTCAGAATTCTGCCAAAACTTTGAAGAAGAAACCACTCGAGTGGAAACCAGCTTGGACCCCATCAACTCTCCTGTGAAGGACGAAGCTGCTATCAATGTGCTCCGACTGGAGTCTCGTGTTGCTAGCGTGGTGGATTATCTTGCTCGACTGAAAGTTGGAGGGGCGGATCGACTCGACTCTCTGGCCAGAACAGACTCTCCAGATTGATCTTGAATCCCTGATGACTCGACTGAATGAGATTCCAAGTCGAGTGCAAGAATGGAAAAAGTCATCTGCCAGGTGTGGTGCCGATGTTGCTCTATCTCGGTTCGTGTCCACTTGCAAAGAAGCGCAAGAGGACAAGCTGGTGTCTCTCAAGGTTGCCAATACCGGAAGCACGACTTCAGATCTTTCATGGAGACTTTCATCGCTGCTGCTACCCGTATTCTTGACGGAATCGACCTCAACCAGTTTGTTGCACCTTCCGGTCCTCCCGCGAGGAGTAAAAACTTCTAAGTCCACTTTAAATTTGCCTCGGAATGTCGAGTGGTTTAGAATCGATAAACTTTAATGTGCTTAACGCTGGCGCCTTTGGATCCGTAGGAAATTTATCCGAACTTGATTTTTCCTTTAACATGCTTTGCTTGCCTTCGAGAGAACTTTATTCCTCATTCAGAAGATATTCCGTTGAAATTCCGATCGACTTGTGCTTCATCTATCCTGCAGGTAGAGGTGGAACACAGACTGCGACTGACCTTGTCGTCCTTACGGATCGGGACGAACCGCACGTTGTGCTTGTGGCGAAGCTCCGAAGGAGGAGGTTGCAGTCGACCTGCACCTCGTCGTCCTTGTGGATTGGGATGGACCGCACATTGTACTTGTGGCAAAGCTCCGAAGGAGGAGGTAGCAGTCGACCTGCACCTCGTCGTCCTTGCGGATTGGGATGAATTCCTTACTTAGGCGAGCACTGGGCTGCAGCTAAGCCCCCGAGTGGGAGGTTTGCTCTCCACTCGGTAGGATTTTTATTACTTAGGCGAGTACTGGGCTGCAGCTAAGCCCACGAGTGGGAGGTTTGCTCTCCACTCGGTAGGATTTTTATTACTTAGGCGAGTACTGGGCTGCAGCTAAGCCCCCGAGTGGGAGGTTTGCTCTCCACTCGGTAGGATTTTTATTACTTAGGCGAGCACTGGGCTGCAGCTAAGCCCCGAGTGGGAGGTTTGCTCTCCACTCGGTAGGATTTTTATCACTTAGGCGAGCACTGGGCTGCAGCTAAGCCCCAGAGTGGGAGGTTTTAAGGCGAATCCTTGGGCTGTTATAAGTCCCCGAGTGGGAGGCTAGCTCACCACTCGGTAGGATTTGAATACTTAGGCGAGTACTTCGACTGCAGCTAAGCCTCCGAGTGGGAGGCTGGCTCGCCACTCGGTAGGATTTTGTATACTTAGGCGAGTACTTGGACTGCAGCTAAGCCTCCGAGTGGGAGGCTGGCTCGCCACTCGGTAGGATTTTTGTATACTTAGGCGAGTACTTGGAATGCAGCTAAGCCTCCGAGTGGGAGGCTGG
This sequence comes from Aegilops longissima, assembly GCA_021605205.1. NCBI lineage: Eukaryota > Viridiplantae > Streptophyta > Magnoliopsida > Poales > Poaceae > Aegilops > Aegilops longissima. Next base: position 195,471,160 of record CM038680.1, on the reverse strand, counting down.
CTCACCACTCGGTAGGATTTTGTATACTTAGGCGAGTACTTGGACTGCAGCTAAGCCTCCGAGTGGGAGGCTGGCTCGCCACTCGCTAGGATTTTGAATACTTAGGCGAAGCGGATTTGCAGCTAAGTCCCAGAGTGAGAGACTGGCTCGCACTTGGAAAGGGTTTTTTTTACAAGCTTAGGCGAATCGGATTCGCGACTAAGCCACCCACTGGGGGAAATTTCAACAAAAAGCAATAACAATCACTGGGAAAATTATAACATTCTTGTCTTGGATAAACAAACTTCAAAAGCACTTTTATTACATCTCAACCGAGTGAGTTTTTAAGTGTAAAAGGGGCGGAGCAGCTCCGCGTTCCAAGCTCGAGGCTCGTCGATCTGGCGATCAACGTTGTAGAGATGATATGCTCCGTTGTGGAGGACTCTCGTGACGATAAAGGGACCGTCCCAAGTGGGAGCAAGCTTGTGTGGTTTCTGTTGATCCACTCGGAGGACCAAATCTCCCTCTTGGAAGGCTTGACTCTTCACATTTCTGGCATGGAGACGCAAGTCTTGCTGATAGATAGTCGAGCGGATCAAGGCCATCTCTCTCTCCTCTTCCAAGAGGTCAACTGCATCTTTCCGGGCTTGTTCCGCTTCTTCTTCATAGTATAGCTCGACTCGAGGCGCATTGTGAAGCAGGTCACTCGGCAGAACTGCTTCAGCTCCATAGACAAGGAAGAATGGAGTTCTCACAGTCGACCGATTAGGAGTGGTCCTCAATCCCCAGAGAACTGATGGAACTTCGTCGACCCAAGCTCCTGCTGCATGTTTGAGATCATGCATCAGCCGAGGTTTTAGCCCTTTGAGAATGATGCCGTTTGCACGTTCTGCTTTTCCATTCGACTGAGGATGAGCCACTAAAGCATAGTCGAATTCGTGCCTTGAGGCGCAGAAGGCTTTGAACTTGTCATTATCAAGTTTGACCCATTGTCGGTGATGATGCTATCGGAACTCCATATCTGAATATCTACTCTCGATGAAACCGATAGCAGTGCATGCATCGAGGTTCTTGATGGGCTTGGTTTGATCCACTTGGTGAACTTGTCGATTGCTACTAGCAAATGGGTGAAACCGCTTCGCCGATTCTCAACGGTCCAATCATGTCCAATCCCCAAACAGCGAAGGGCCAAATGAGTGGAATGGTCTTCAAGGCTGAGGCTGGCTTGTGCGACATGTTGGAATAGAACCGACATCCTTCACACTTGTCGACTATTTCTTTTGCCATTTCATTTGCTTTGCCGGTAAAATCCGCTTTCGGTATGCTTTAGCCACAATGGTCCGAGAGGACGCATGATGGCCACAGTCCCCAGTGGATATCCTCAAGAATTATCTCGACCTTCTTACGGCGTGATACACTTACGGCCGACTCGATCGCGCTTTCTTTGTACAATTGTCCCTTGATCACTTTAAAGGCCTTGGATCGACGGACGATCGTCGAGCCTCTTCTTCATTCTCGGGAGCTCTTTCCTTAGGATATATTTGATGTCGGCACTGTCGATCGGGAGTGATGACCACAACTTCCATAATCAGGTCGACCACGGTGGGACCTCAACTTGATCGGATCATCGGCACTCTTTTGCTGCGAGGCTTCTTCCGTGAAAGGATCCTCCTGCACCGATGGAACATGAATGTGTTCCAAAAATACATCAGGAATGGCTTCCTCTTGGACCCTATCTTCGCCAAATCATCCGCAGCCTGATTTTTTAGTCGGGTATATGATGAAGCTCTAACCCTCAATTTCTTCTCCACTTTCTCCTGCATTAAAATAACCTGTCATAGCTGGGCTTCGACATCCCACTCCTTCATCACTTGATTAACAACCAGATCCGAGTCGCCATAGACCATAAGGCGGACGGACGCCGAGTGAAATGGCCATGCGCAACCCATACGAGTGCTTCATATTCGCTTCGTTGTTGGAAGAATCAAAGTGAATCTGGAGAACATACTTGAGCCTATCTCCTCGGGGAAACCAATACAACCCCCGCACTGAACCGTTCAGCATCTTGGAACCATCGAAAAACATAGTCCGGTGTTCCGAGTGAACTTGGGTCGGAAGTTGCTATTCATCCACTCGGCGAGGAAATCTGCTATTGCTTGGGACTTGATGGCTTTCTTTGCCTCGAATTTGATATCAAGGGAAGGAGTTCAATCGCCCATTTTGCCACTCCACCAGTTGCATCTCTGTTATGAAGAATTTCCGACAAAGGGCGTCACCGGCGATCAGAACGGAATGATCGGAGAAATAATGAGCAACCTTCTTCGTGGTCATATAGATCCCATAAACAAGCTTCGATAGTGAGGGTATCTTTGCTTTGATGGGGTCGATGCTTGTAAAGATAATAAACCGGGCGTTGAATTTTGAAGGTTTTCCTTCTTCTTCCCTTCGACCGTAAATACGGCATCGACGACTTGTCCAAATGGCTGCAATGTAAAGCAGCAAAGGCTCCTTGCTGATTGGAGCAGCAAGCACCGGTTGGGTGGAGAGCGAGCTTTGAGCTCGCAAGCGCTGCATCAGCTTCTAGAGACCACTCGAACTTGTCTCGACTTCTTCATCATCGGTAAAGAGGCAATGCCTTTTCACCGAGGCGAGAGATGAATCGACTTAAAGCGCCAAGCATCCAAGAAGTTTCGGACATCGTTACTGCACACGCACAGGCGCTTCATTGGAGTATGGTGCCAACCTTTTCGGGTTACCATCGATTCCTCGCCGTAAACGAGAAAACCGAGTAACTTTCCACCAGGAACTCCAAATGTACACTTTGATGGATTAAGCTTGATATCATACCTCCTCAGATTGGCAAATGTTTCAGCAAGGTCGGTCAACAGGTCGGAACCCTTTCGTGACTTGACCACTATATCATCCATGTATGCTTCCACATTCCGACTGATTTGAGTGAGCAAACACTTCTGAATCATCCTCATGAATGTGGCTCCGGCATTTTTGAGACCGAATGGCATGGTGACATAACAGAAGCACCCGAATGGAGTGATGAACGCTGTTTTAATCTCATCGGGTCCATACAGACAGATCTGATGGTACCCGGAATAAGCATCTAAAAAAGACAACCTCTCGCATCCCGCAGTCGAGTCGACTATTTGGTCGATGCGAGGAAGAGGGAAATGATCTTTCGGGCAGGCCAGATTGATATGCTTGAAATCGATGCACATGCGCAACGACTTGTCCTTCTTGGGGACCATGACAACGTTGGCGAGCCACTCGGAGTGGTAGATCTCGGATGAACTCTGCTGCTAAGAGCCGAGCCACCTCCTCGCCAATGGCCTTTTCTTTCGGACGGCAAACCGTCAAGATACTCTTTAACTGGTTTGAATTTTGGGTCGACTCAGAGGCTATGCTCAGCCAGCCCCACAGGAACACCGGGCATGTCGTGAGCTTCCATGCAAAGATGTCCCAGTTCTCACGGAGGAACCGGATGAGCGCTTCTTCCTATTTTGAGTCGAGTGTTGTTGAGATGTTGGTCGGAGCAGCATCGGGATCGGTCGGTGAATGTGAACCTGTTTCTTCTCGCCAATCGATCGAAATGCTGACTCCGTAGCGGGCTTCTTAGCTCGCAACAAATCACTCGGATCTGCAGTTTTCTGATACTCTTGTAGCTTTACCACTGCCAACTGAGCATCGGCGATCTTAGAGCCTTTCTGGAAGCACTCTTCTGCCTTCTTCCGATTGCCCGTGACAGTGATCACGCCCTTGGGACCAGGCATCTTCAGTTTAAGATACACGTAACATGGTCGGGCCATGAAACGTGCATAAGCTGGTCTCCCTAGAATAGCGTGATAAGCGCTCTGGAAATCCACGACCTCAAAGGTCAACTTTTCTTTCCGGAAATGCTTTGAATCACCAAAAACTACATCAAGAGCAATTTGGCCGAGTGACTCAGCCTTCTTTCCAGGAATGACTCACGGAAGCTCATGTTCTCGGTAATCGAGTCCGACATCGGAATGCCCATCCCTTTCAACGCCTCCGTATAATATGTTCAAACCACTACCACCATCCATCGGGACTTTGGTCAATCGAGTGCCTTCGACAACCGGGTCGACCACCAATGCTTGCCTCCCTGGGGTGGCAATGTGCTTGGTGATCGGACCGGTCGAATGTGATGGCGATGCAGGACCATTTCAGATAATTGGGATTCGCCGAGCAACCAAGTTTACTTCCCGATTGATAACCTTCAATCGACTTTTGCTTTCGACGTCCAAGAAAATCATCAGGTGGAATTGACACGGGATATCCACCATCATCGTCATCTTTGTCCTCAACTTTGTCATCTCCTTATCCTTATCCTTGGGTTGTTTCCTTGAACCGCTGAATCAAGAGCCGACTTCGAAAGTGGTATGTTTGGGTAAATGAGTTTACCCTCTTCATCTTTCTTTGTATGAATATGACATGGTAAATCCAACACGCCGCTCCCATCCTGGTCTTTCACCTTCTTAGGGTTCCAAGGACCCTTGGGTTTCCCCTTGAACTTTCATGGGGTCTTTGCCAAGGCCTCTCCGGAGCCGCTGGCTCGGCTTTATGCGTTTACGCTTCCATTGGAATTTCCTCCGCTTGGTCTCATTGGCGGCCGATTTACATTTACCACTCCGAGCCGATCCTCTTCTTCACCATTTGCATATTTGGTGGCAATCTCCATCATCCGACTCAGGTCATATCTCGGTTCGACCAAATTTCAAACTCAATTCTCTGTTCTCGACACCTTCCTTGAAGGCACAGATCGCCTGGTGATCGATACATTCTTGGTGTGTGGTGCAAAGTGATCCACCTATGGATATAATCTCTCAAAGTTTCACTCGACTTTTGCACACACGATCGCAACTCTGTCAAACCTGCTGGTCGCTTGCAAGTTCCTTCAAATGTCACGACAAACACTCGGGCAAGATCTTCCCAAGTGTAAATCATCTTTGGGTGCTAATCGATTCAACCACGCCGGCTGAACCCTCCAACATAAGAGGTAAATGCTTCATGGCTACCTCATCGTTGCCACCGCCGATCTGAACCGCCACTCGGTAATCTTCAAGCCAAGTGTCGGGCTTGGATTCTCCGATGAACTTGCCGACTCGATCGCCAACCTGAAGTTGAGAGGAATCACTACGGCCCTGATGGCTCTGCTGAAACACTCTGGTCCCGAGACATGAACTCTACTACTGGAAGGAACATCTCTATCATGGCCGTCTCGGTGAGATCTGTTCCTGTCGACCAAACCTTGAATGATAATAGATCTCGCATCAAAGCCTGGTTCCCTGGGGTCGACTGGAACTCTTCGCCCAGCACTATTTTGGCGCCTGTCGTCCTGCTGCCGAGGAGCGTATGATCCACCCCTTGGGGGAGGAGTGGGCACTCGACGTCGATCGTTGCGATCGAATCGGTGCTCATACTGCTCGCGGCCCTTGTATTGATCATCACGCCGGCCCCCACGTTCCTCACGCCCGGGGCAATCTTGGACTATGGGCCGATCGAATGAATTCGCAGCGACGGATCGGTTGTGAACCCTGTCCGCGATCGATACAACTGAGTTTTGATCTCCTCGCCGCCGGAGCAAATCCCGATTTGTTGCAAACCTCTACCTGCCTCCATTGGGAAGGCTGAATTGACTGCTATTCGGGCGGCAGCTGCTAAATTCTGAATCGGAGTTCGATATACCTCGGTAGGCGGTTGAAAGAGCTGGCGCCGATGGATTCTCGGAACCCCTTGTCACAGACGCTCGTCGAGTACTCGCTGAAGATTCTCCATTCGAGTGCGCTCAGCCAGGTTGGCCATGCGCGCATCCTCCAAGGCGCGAGCCTCGGGGGTTTCTCCAACGATAGGAGTGTGAAGTGTATCCATGTTCCGACGACGAAGCTCCTCCCTCCGGAGCGAAGTGAGGGCTCGGCAAGTACTCTTCATGGGCTTGCACCGATCGCTGCGACGCCACCTTCGTTGGTGCGGGTGAATCCAGGGGGACTGCGTGGTCCATCGACCATCAGAACCTCTGCCGCCGGGTCACTGCTATCGCATTCCGACGCAGTCTCTACAGAGCCAGTCGACAGGTCGAACAAGCCGTAGAGATATTCGTCGGGCTCGATCGCCGCGACTTGGGGGATGGCCGACTGGCGGGCCACCGCATGCCTCACCCACCGCTGAAGCCTCGACCGACCAGAACGCTTGCGCCGGTGGGAGACGGGAGTGAAGACAGCGCAGAGCCAACCCATTGGGTCGACGGTGGCGCGAGGAGGACGCCATGACACACACGCTGAAAGTCGCCGCCCGCGGATGGGGAGCGCGCCCACGCCGAGTGGAGCCTCCGAAGGTTGCGGGGTCGCGGCGGACGAATGTGAGCGCACCGAGACGGATCTCGTGGTCGTCGACCGTAACTCCACCGAAACCATGATGCCGGAGATCGAAAGAATCCCAACTTCTCCAACAATTCGCTAGAACACCGCCCCACGGTGGGCGCCAACCGTCGTGGTTCTAAGTCCGACAAGAGAATGGGGGTAGGTATGGAGAGGCAAGATCCTAGCTATGGAGTAGTTGTATACGCAAGAGATTTACGAGTTCAGCCCTTCTCTGAGGAAGTAACAGCCCCACGTCTCGGAGCCCGGAGGCGGTCGATTGGATTATATGCGTATGTGTTACAGGGTGCGAACCCTTCACCGTGGGTGGGGTGGCTTATATAGAGTGCGCCAGACCCCAGCCAGCCCACGTAGTAGAGGGTTTAAGGTGCGTTAAAGCTAGGCGCATCGTAACGCCTTACATAAAGTGTCATTAAGGTCATAAAGACTATTTAACTACTGACCGCTTGGATACCGAGTGGCTCTTGGACTCTGGTGGTCGAGTGGATCTTCGTAGTCGAGTGTCTTTGAATCACGAGTGGATACCTTCACGGTCGATTGGAAGGTTGCTTCTCTTGTGAGTCTCCTTGTGGAGGGTACCTTTGGGCAGGTCTATGACCCTACTCCAGGTACATGACTTCATCACCCCCCGCAGTGTTTTTTGCACAGTAAATTCTCAAATATTCCCGAAAAAAATCATATTAAATTGGCATGGCATTCCGAGGACTTTTATTTTTGGGATATTTTTATATTGCACAAATAAGTCAGGAAACAGGCAGAAAAATACTATTTTACTTTATTTCTACCAAATAACAGAAAATATAAAGAGGGTACAGAAGGTTGTGCTTCTAGTTTCATCCATCCCATGCTCATCAAAAAGAATCCACTAACAAGGTTGATCAAGTCTTGTTAACAAACTCATTCTGATAATCATGGAACCGAAGAAATTTCGAGTTGCACTAAGTTACCTCAACGGGGATATGAAAATCCCCAACAATAAGTATATCATACATTTTCTTGGTAGTAGGGAGAGGAAATTCAAAACCTCCAAATATAATCGATGGAATTTTTCCAATAGAGTTGATACTATAAACTTGAGGTTGATTTCTTGGAAAGTGTACCGTGTGCTCATTTCCATTAACATGAAAAGTGGCATTGCCTTTGTTGCAATCAATAACAGCCCCTGCAGTATTAAGGAATGGTCTTCCAAGAATAATAGACATACTTTCATCCTCGGGAATATCAAGAATAACAAAGTCCGTTAAAATAGTAACGTTTGCAACCACAACAGGCACATCCTCACGAATACCGACAGGTATAGCAGTTGATTTATCAGCCATTTGCAAAGATGTTTCAGTAGGTGTCAACTTATTCAAGTCAAGTCTATGATATAAAGAGAGGGGCATAACACTAACACCGGCTCCAAGATCACATAAAGTAGTTTTAACATAATTTCTCTTAATGGAGCATGGTATACTAGGTACTCCGGGGTCTCCAAGTTTATTTGGTATTCCACCCTTAAAAGTATAATTAGCAAGCATGTTGGAAATTTCAGCTTCAGGTATCTTTCTTTTATTAGTAATAATATCCTTCATATACTTAGCATAAGGATTTTTTTAGCACATCAGTTAATCACATACGCAAAAAGATAGGTCTAATCATTTCAACAAAGCTCTCAAAATCCTCATCGTCCTTTTTCTTGGATGGTTTCGGAGGAAAAGGCATGGGCTTCTGAACCCGTGGTTCCCTTTCTTTACCATGTTTCCTAGCAACAAAGTCTCTTTTATCATAACGCTGATTCCTTGATTGTGGGTTATCAAGATCAACAACAGGTTCAGCTTCTACATCATTATCATTACTAGGCTGAGCATTAACATGAACATTATCATTAATATTTTCACTAGGTTCATGTTCATCACCAGATTGTGTTTCAGCATCAGACATAGAGATATCATTTGGATTCTCAGGTGGCTCAGCAATAGGTTCACTAGAAGTTTGCAAAGCCCTATCATTTTTCTTTTTCTTCCTTTTAGAAGAACAAGGTACATCAATATCATTTCTCTGAGAATCTTGCTCGATTCTCTTAGGGTGGCCTTCAGGATACAAAGGTTCCTGAGTCATTCTACCAGTTCTAGTAGCCACTCGACAAAGATAATCATTTTCTTACTATTCATTTCATCAAGCACTTCTTTCTGAGCTTTAAGTACTTGTTGTACTTGAGTGGTAACCATAGAAGCATGTTTGCTAACAAGTTTAAGTTCACCTCTAATATCAGCCATATAATCACCCAAGCGTTTAATCACATAAGCATCTTGTTTTAATTGTCTACCAAAATAAGCATTAATGTCATCTTGCTTAAACATAAAGTTATCAAACTCATCCAAGAAACAAGCACTGACTAGCAATTTTAGTAGGAGGGACTTCAGCTTTATCATATCTATAGAGAGAATTTACCTTTACGACCTGTGTCGGTATATCGGGACTTCGGAGGTTCTTCAGTAAATAAGTAATTTAGATCATATACTTCTTCAACAGGCAGTAAATTAAGACCGTGTATTTCTTCGATAGGAGGTAAATTCTTAACATCTTCAGCTTTAATACCTTTTTCTTTCATAGATTACTTTGCCTCTTGCATATCTTCCGGACTGAGAAATAGAACACCTCTCTTCTTCGGAGTTGGTTTAGGAATAGGCTCAATAATTGGCTCATAAATTGGCTGAGGAGCTGGCTCGGCAGGTGCCCAATTATTTTCATTTGTCAACATATTATTCAATAGAATTTCAGCTTTATCAGGTATTCTTTCCTTCAAAAGAGAACCAACACAACTATCCAGGTAATCTCGGGAAGCATCGGTTAGTCCATTATAGAAGATATCAAGTATTTCAGGTTTCTTAAGAGGATGATCAGGCAAAGCATTAAGTAACTTGAGAAGCCTCCCCCAAGCTTGTGGGAGACTCTCTTCTTCAATTTGCACGAAGTTGTATATTTCCCTCAAAGCAGCTTGTTTCTTATGACCAGGGAAATATTTAGCAGAAAAGTAATAGATCATATCCTGGGGACTTTGCACACAACCAGGATCAAGAGAATTAAACCATATCTTAGCATCACCCTTTAATGAGAACGGAAATATTTTGAGTAAATAAAGGTAGCGTGATCTCTCATTATTAGTAAACAGGGCAGCTATATCATTTAACTTAGTAAGATGTGCCACAACAGTTTTAGATTCATAGCCATAGAAAGGATCAGATTCAACCAAAGTAATTATATCTGGATCAACAACAAATCATAATAATCCTTATCGAGAACACAAATAGGTGAAGTAGAAAAGGCAGGGACGGGTCTCATTCTATCTCTAAAAGATTCTTTACTCCATTTAACTAGCAACCTCTTAAGTTCATATCTATCCTGGCAAGCAAAAATAGCTGCAGATGATTCTGCATCAAAAAGATAACCTTCAGGAATATGAGGCATATTTTCATCATCACTCTCATCATTGTATTCAGGTGCAATAATTTCTCTTTCTCTAGACCTAGCAATTGGCTCATCAAGAAATTCACCAAGGGGCACAGTAGTATTAAGCATAGAAGTGGTTTCATCATAAGTATCATGCATAGCAGAAGTGGCATAATCAACAACATGCGACATATCAGAATTCATAGCAGTAGCATGTTTAGGTGTCGCCAGCTTACTTATAACAGAAGGAGAATCTAGTGCAAGGCTAGATGGCAGTTCCTTACCTCCCCTCGTTGTTGAGGGAAAAATAGTAGTTCGATCATCTTTCAAGTTCTTCATAGTGTCCAGTAGATATAAATCCCGAGTGACTCAAAGAATAGAGCTATGCTCCCCGGCAACGGCGCCAGAAAAAGGTCTTGATAACCCACAAGTATAGGGGATCGCAACAGTTTTCGAGGGTAGAGTATTCAACCCAAATTTATTAATTTGACACAAGGGGAGCCAAAGAATATTCTCAAGTATTAGCAGCTGAGTTGTCAATTCAACCACCCCTAGAACGTAGTATCTGCAGCAAAGTTTTTAGTAGCAAAGTAATATGATAGTGGTTGTAACGGTAACAAAAGTAAAGACAACAAAAGTAATGTTTTTGGTATTTTGTAGTGATTGTAATAGTAGCAACGGAAAAGTAAATAAGCTAGAACCAGTATATGGAAAACTCGTAGGCACCGGATCAGTGATGGATAATTATGCCGGATGTGGATCGTCATGTAACAGTTATAACATAGGGTGACATAGAACTAGCTCCAGTTCATCAATGTAATGTAGGCATGTATTCCGAAAATAGTCATACGTGCTTATGGAAAAGAACTTGCATGACATCATTTGTCCTACCCTCCTGTGGCAGTGGGGTCCTATTGGAAACTAAGGGATATTAAGGCCTCCTTTTAATAGAGAACCGGAACAAAGCATTAGCACATAGTGAATACATGAACTCCTCAAACTATGGTCATCACCGGGAGTGGTTCCGATTATTGTCAGTTCGGGGTTGCCGGATCATAACACATAGTAGGTGACTATAGACTTGCAAGATAGGATCAAGAACTCACATATATTCATGAGAACATAATAGGTTCAGATCTGAAATCATGGCACTCGGGCCCTAGTGACAAGCATTAAGCATAGCAAAGTCATAGCAACATCAATCTCAGAACATAGTGGATACTAGGGATCAAACCCTAACTAAACTTACGCGATTACATGATAAATCTCATCCAACCCATGATCATCCAGCAAGCCTACGATGGAATTACTCACGCACGGCGGTGAGCATCATGAAATTGGTGACGGAGGATGCTTGATAATGACGACGACGATGAATCCCCCTCTCCGGAGACCCGAACGGACCCCAGATCAGCCCTCCCGAGAGAGATTAGGGTTTGGCGGCGGCTCCGTATCGTAAAACACGATGATTTCTTGTCTTTGATTATTTTCTCCCCGAAAGCCAATATATGGAGTTGGAGTTGGTGTCAGAGGGCCACCAGGGGGCCCACGAGGTAGGGGGGCACCCCCCCACCCTCGTGGACAGGGTGTGGGCCCCCTGGTCTTCATCTTTGGCGAGGATTTTTTATTATTTATCCTAAGATATTACGTGGAGTTTCAGGTCGTTCTCCGAGAACTTTTATTTTGTGCACATAAAACAACACCATGGCAATTATGCTGAAAACAGCGTTAGTCCGGGTTAGTTCCATTCAAATCATACAAGTTAAAGTCCAAAACAAGGGCAAAAGTGTTTGGAAAAGTAGATACGACGGAAAAGTATAGAGGGCATCAGGTAAATCGCCAAAATCACCTCTTTCGAGCTGGATGTAGTTAAGTTTCCTAATTAAGCCCAAAGTTTGTTCTCCTGAGCTCTAGGAGTACGTGACGGGGGAGGGATTGTGGGCAAATGTGCATCGAGTCAGCCATATACCGAAGGATACATGAGATTTGTTTGTCATCAGTAGGTCGTTTATGTATAGGGTGGCATTCTATCTTCCGAGCTCGTAGACATATACATTCGTTGCTCACTGCAAGGACCCAGAATTCTTACCTCACGAAAAAAATCCAATTTCAGCACTTCCCTTTCATAATATTTTAGACCACTTATTACACCTAGATACATCCAATGAGGACTGAGATACCCGTCTATTGGGAGTTGCTACTAAAATCACCTCTGTCCAGCTCCCTTGTAGTTAAGTCTCTCAGTTTTAGCACTAAGTTCCTTTTTCATAACCTCTATTGAGCAGGTGATGGGAGAGGGGTGGTTTCCAAATGTGCATTGGCCATCCCTTGATAGAAGAACATATAAGATTCCCCGATGACAAGGCAAAATCTCCCGACCAGTGCCAGCGGAGAAGGATGGTAATGAAATGAACATTGATAGTTGCAGCATATGGATGCGTAGCTCACTAAAACGAGGCACTAGGTGGAACATATATAGGTGTGTGCAACCGGTGAGCGTCAGAAACCTCCTCTTTTTCCAGCCATATGGAGTTGACTTTCTCATATTTACCCCTAAGTTTAATTCCCGTGAGCTCTACGGAAGGGTGACCATATATGCGCTCGCCGACTCTATCCTGTTAAGTTTCTCCAGCTTCTTCACTAAGTTTCTTTCTAGTTTTTGCGCCTAGACGGTGTCGGGACCCCGATCCTAAGTCACACCGATCTAGCATGTAACACATCATATCACTTTGCGGCCTCACGCACGGTATTCCCACGGGTGTCGCCTTACCATGGCCCGGGACCGTTTGCGTCTTTTGGCTCACGTATATGATAGTGTCGCTAGCATCCATATGACAAAGAACCCGGGCCGACATGGCTAGTCGTGAACCCAAAGCGGCGCTAACCTATGGGGACAGGCATACATGAATCACATCGAGCATGTCGGTCATCAACGATATATTAGGGCTGTAGCACTGGGCTAACAGGACTCGTATCCCGGCTGTAGCAGGCTAGGCAGGACTCGAATAACACGCGTGACATTTCCCGAGGGACGAGACATAGGAACGAAGTGAAACACATGCCGCCAGTCGAGTGTCCAAGCAGTAGTCTGGGCTAGCAGGACTCGTGAACCGGGCAGAAGCGGACTACTATCGCCGGAAGCACGAGACTACATTTCCCCATAAGAGAGGCTACCAAGGATAAACAACTAGGTTGTCGGATCCCACACATAGCAATACAAGTTACACGTACGCATAACATGCAAGTATGTGTTGTACAACATGGCATCACAACATAACGCAAACTCATATAGATAAAAGCTCAGAAGAGCCACATAGCAATTAGTACAAACAGGGGTCACATGACCCATCATTCAGAGCATACAAGCAACAAGCGGAAGCATTACATGTCTGAGTACAGACATCTACAAAAGAAAAAGGCTGAGAAGCCTGACTATTACAAGACCCTCCCAAGGGTACAAGACCGTAGCTGAGGTAACAAGCTACTTGTCGAAGTCCAAGCGGAACTACTAGTAAGACCGAAGTCTCCGCTGCAAAACATAAATAAAGCAACGTGAGTACAAAGGTACTCAGCAAGACTTACATCAGATCCTATCATACATGCATTAGTGTCAAAAGGTAATGTGGGGTTTAGTTGCAGCAAGCCAGCTTTGACTCTGTGGCTATCCTGTTCTACGACTACAAGAAACTCTTGAGGTGAGACAACGTACACGAGTCCACTAATCACCACATCAATACACTACTACGGATTCATTCCCGTCTCCATACGAGAAGGCCATCCATAGCACTCACACTTGTCTTGAGCATTTTAGAGTATCCACTTCAAGTTGTCTATGTACCACGAAGCATCCAAGAAGTCCATAACCGAGGACACGGCTATTGAATAGATCATGATAACCCTGCAGGGTGTACTTCTTCACACACGCCTCGCCACTTACCGCTATATACACGCCATGTATCTCGGCAACCTTCAAGCGGAAGCTTTGGCGAGGGTGTCGGCCACGACCGACTAACCACACAAGACTCTAGTCCGTGCTTATCGCCTATTCGGGTTCCATCCGCAAGGAGATCCGCCGGGTGTCGCCACGGCCCCAAACGATGTGAGCAGGGTTCCCAAGCCCACCATCCGGTGCCACTTGGTACACCGTACACTGTGTTTAGTCTGTCCCAAGCCCACTCGCGGGTGCCACTTGGTAGAAAAATAGCACTTCCTACAAACACCGTAAACTAGTTGCGACTCTCGGACAGAGGTCAAGTTGATTAATAAGTCGAGAGGGTCGGGTTACCGAACCCAATGTGTGGTAGTATCGAGTCATTGGACAACATACATAGAACTTCGTGCTTAAGAACGGTTCGGTGAGACAACCCACCATGTACTCCTACATGGCCTCTCACCGCTACCTTTACCAAATCGTGTTCACACACTTCACTCTCAAAGATCGAACATAGAACTGTACTCCAATTCATTCCCAATGAATCAGACCGACACAACTCTAAGCAATAGCAGGCATAGCATGGTAGGAACACAACATGGCTCAATCAACTCCTACACATGCTAGTGGGTTTTAACTATTTATCGTGGCAATGACAGTCATGCAGAGGAATGGGTTCAACTACCGCAGCACAAAGTAGCGATGAATCGTTGTTGTCCTAATGCAATAACCGAGAGCAGGAGCGAGAGAGTAGGATTGTATCGAATGAACAAGGGATTTGCTTGCCCGGTAAGTCATCAAGGGAGGCACCGCTTCATAGACAGTACTCTGAACGCCTCCTGAGCGGGACCTATCGAGAAGGGACGGTGCCGCAATCAATACACAATCATATGCAACAATATGATGCATGAACATGGCATGTAAATGTGATGTTGTTTGAGTTAATGCAACTAGTGTTCAATTGGTTTGAAGTCCATTTGAACCAAAAGTTCAAATGCATTTCTAAATTAGGTCTCTTATATATGCCATAATGTGTTCTCCCATATTCAGCATCTATAGGTTGGTTTTCATGCATGAAACTAGTACAGATGGAAAGGTTGCATTTTTCTGATAATTTTCATATATAAATTATTTAAATCTGAGCTACGGTTGAATTGTTATGAATTTTGAAGTTTAAATTATTTTCGGATTTTCTGAATTATTTTAATTCCGAAAATAATTAATTGCGCCAAGATGACGTCATCATGCATCAGCGGTCAACGCTTGGCTGGTCGGGTCAAACCCGACGGTGGGGGCCACACGCCGGTGACACGGGTTAACGGAGGGTTATTTAATTTAATTAGAGATTAGGGGCACTAGGCCCACCGGTCGATGTCGGGGTTAGTCGGTGATTAGCCTTGCTAATCACCGACGACCGGACCCACGTGGCAGGCTCAGCGACGGGGCTCGCCGCCGGCCTCGACGCGGGCGGAGTCGCGCCACGGGCCACGGGCGGCGTCGAGAGCACCGGGCGTAGCCCGTGCTCTCGCGCACCTGGTGGAGCAGGCGGGACGAGCTGGGGGGGCCGGGGCTCGCCGGAGCGAAGCTCGCGGCGGCGCCGGAGCTCGGGTGGAGAGGGGAAGTGGGCTACGGCGTGCGGGGACGAGAACGGAGAGGGGGAACGGTGGCGGAGCTCACCGCGGTTGCGACGAACGGGGCGGCGAGGTCGGGGAGGAACCGGGGCAGTCGTGGCGGCGGAGGGGATCTCCGGCAACCGGAGACGAAGGCGACGTCGGTGGCGGCGCTCCAGGGCCTCCCGCGCCACGTGACTCGACGGGGAAGTAGCGGACGGCGGCGCGGAGCTAGCGGACACGGAGAGAGGGCGAGGGGGAGAAGGTGGCCACGGCGGCGAGCGGTGGCGCTCTCGGTGGCGTTCAAAAGGTGGGGAGAGGGTGATGAGGGGAGGAGGAGCACGGGAAGGGTGCGAGAGAGGTCGGGTGGCTGCGCATGCGTCCAAGGCAAACAGACGAGGAGGAGAGGCCAGGCAGGTAGGGAGGAGGTGGCGTGGCGCTTGGCGGAGGCTGGCCGGGCACGCTGCCCCTCCCTGCCGGGAGGAAGACGACAGGGAAGGGAGGCGGGCTGGGCCGGGGCCGGCCAGGCCGCGCAGGTGCTGGGCCGCGGTGGGGAGGTAAGCCCAGGTAAGGCTTCTTACCTATTTATTTCCTTTTCTAATTTTCTGACATTTGTTTTGATTTGTTTAAAATACCAAACCAATTTATTTAATCATGCCAATTTTTGCAGGAGCTTACTATATTATTCCAGAGCTCCTCAACAAAAGGGCACAATTTTGGACAATATTTTATATATATAATAATATATATCCAAGGCAAATATTTACCGCATTAATTCCAAATGCCCAAAATAAATACTTATGAGATCCTAAAAATATTGGTTAGATTGTTAACTCTGTCCAATATTTTCAGAGGGCCACATGAGCATTTTCTTGGACCCTTTTTGGAGCAATTTTTATTTAGGTCATTTCCAAAAGTTATTCTGAGGGTTTCACAAATCCCCATTTCAAAATTAAAATGGAATTTAAACATGATGCACAATGACTAGCTAGCCTTGAGCATACCAGCACTAGGGATGTGACAACTCGCCTCACTTGAAAGAATCTCGCCCCGAGATTCTGTGGGTCGACGGAAAGAAAGCGGGTACTCCGGTCGAAGACGATCTTCTCGCCCGTGTAGCTTCTCTCTCGGAATGATGAGACCATCGAACCTTGAGAAACTTGATATTCGCCGCCGAGTAACACGCTCGCTTGATCAAGAATGCGAATCGGGTACTCTCGGTAAGTGAGGTTATCTTGGAGATCAAGCCGTGGTCCACTCCATGGATAGGATCCGAGAAGCAACGCTGAGTTGAGAGACGTGGAAGACATTATGAACTCGAGAAAGATGTGGGGTAGTTCCAACTGGTAGGCAACCTCTCCTCGCTTAGCGAGAATGCTAAAAGGGCCAATGTAACGAGGGGCCAACTTGCCCTTGATATCAAACGATGGGTACCCTTTAGAGGAGTAACCAAGGTAAGCCTTGTCGCCAACTTCATAAGCCACTTCCTTATGACGACGGTCATATCGGCTCTTTGACGAGATTGGGCTGTTTTCAGATTCTCACTAATGATGCGAACTTGCTCTTCCGCCTCTGGATCATGTCCGTCCAAAGAATTGTCTTTCACCGGTTTCGACCAGTTCAAAGGTGTTCACATCTTCGCCCATAGAGAATCTCAAAAGGAGCTTTCTTGAGACTGGATTGATAGCTATTGTTATAAGCAAACTCGCGAAAGGAAGACATTTCTCCCAATCCATACCGAATGAGATAACGCAAGCTCTAAGCATGTCTTCGAGAATTTGGTTGACCCTTTCCACCGACCGCTTGACCGAGGGTGGAAAGCGGCATCAAGAAAAGATGGGTTCCCATGGCAGTTTGGAAACTCTCCTAAATGAGAAGTGAAAAGACTACCACGGTCTGAATTGATCTCTAGTGGAACACCATGGAGTGACACTATTCGAGAATGTATAAGTCAGCGAGCTGACTAGCGTGATACTCTCTCGAACAGGAAGGAAGTGAGCCACTTTGGAAAGACGGTCAACGACTACGAAGATAGCATTATTCCTTTCTTGGTCCGGGAAAGCCGGTGATGAAATCCATACCAACTTTATCCCATTTCCACTCGTGAATAGCTAAGGGTGAAGGGTGCCAGCAGGCCTTTGATGCTCGCTTAACGCTGACGACAAACGCCACGCTTAGCAATAAAGCGAGCGATTTCTCTCTTCATCTCGTCCACCGTAACCTCCGCGAGGTCCCGATACATCTTAGTACTACCGGGATGAATTGTGAGAGGAGATTCGTGCGCCTCCTTAAGAATCAGTTGTCGAAGATGTTGCTTCTTGGGGACCACCAGGCGGTGCCCAAAGAAAACGACACCTCGCTCATCTATAGAGAAATTACCAGCAATACCCTTGGCAACGTTTCTCTTGATCCGGGTAATCCCCGTATCATGCTTCTGGGCTTCTATGATATGATCCACCAGAGTAGGTTTCGCCACCAAGGTAGAAGGGAATCCGTGAGGAGCAATGTGAAGGTTAAGCTTACAAAATTCCTCATGGAGAAGTGGTTGGCCTTGCTGCAACATGAGGTTGTTGCAATAGGATTTACGGCTTAGCGCATCAGCCATGACATTGGCTTTGCCTGGGGTGTAGGTAATCCCTAGATCATAATCTGTGATCAACTCCAACCAACGTCTTTGTCTAAGGTTCAAGTCTGGTTGGGTGAATATATACTTGAGACTCTGGTGATCGGTGTAGATCTCGCAACGTTTACCAAGAAGGTAATGTCGCCAGGTCTTGAGTGCATGGACTACGGCTGCAAGCTCTAGATCATGTGTAGGATAATTCTCCTCATGTGGATGCAACTGACGAGATGCATAGGCAATCACATGACGATCCTGCAAAAGAATGCAACCTAATCCTCGTCGTGAAGCGCCGCAGAGATAACAAAGTCTTTAGTGAAACCGTGGCACTAGTATGGGAGCAGAAGTCAGCGCCTTTTCAGTTCCTGAAAACTGTACTCACACTGTGGGGACCACTCAAACTTTTTATCTTTTTTGAGAAGTTCCGTGAGGGGTTTAGCTACTTTGGAGAAGTTTTCAACAAAGCGGCGACAATAGCTGGCTAGACCAAGGAAACTCCTAACTTGTTTAACGGTTTCAGGTGGAGTCCAATCAAGTACGGCCTAAACTCTCTCGGGATTGACGGCAATGCCCTTACCAGAGATTACGTGGCCTAGGTAGGTCACTTCTGGCAACCAAAATTCACACTTGGAGAACTTGGCATACAGGCGGTGCTCTCTGAGTTTTTCTAGCACAAGTCTGAGATGTTCGGCATGCTCTTCCTCGTTCTTCGAGTAAATAAGAATATCATCGAGGTAAACCACGATTTAATTTATCTAAATACTCCATGAAGATCGAGTTCATCAAGCGGAGAATGTAGCTGGAGCGTTGGTTAGACCAAAGGACATGACGGTGTACTCATACCGCCATAGCGAGTGACAAAGGCTGTTTTGGGAATGTCTCCATTCTCGATCTTGATTTGATGGTAGCCTAACCTCAAATCCATCTTAGAAAAGATCGAGGATCCAGCGAGCTGATCATACAGTGTCGTTGATCCGGGAGCGGATACTTGTTCTTTATCGTGACCAAATTAACGGACGATAATCTACAACCATCCGTCCGTACCATCCTTCTTCTTGACGAAGAGGACGGGCAAGCCCAGGAGAAGAACTAGGACGGATGAAACCCTTTTGCAAGGACTCATCAAGTTGTTTCTTAAGCTCGGCTAGTTCTAAGGGTGCCATCTTATAAGGTCTCCTAGAGATTGGAGCGTTCTGGAATAAGATCTATAGCGAACTCTACATCTCATCTGTGGTACACCGCAGCTCCTCTCGAAAAACATCCGGAAAGTCACGGACTACCGGGATATCTTCAAGGTCCGGAAGAGGGCTGGCATTAAGAGAATAGAGTTGACGCTCAGAACTCTAGTGGAGATAAAGGACTATCTTGCCGATGGGTGTGTAAGCTGAACAGACCTAGTGAAACAATCAATCTTGGCATGATGAGCTGTCATCCATCCATACCCAAGATGATGTTAATATCTCAAGACTTGAGGGCTACAAGTGAGGCAAGGAATACAAGTCTGTCAACAAGGATTTCGTTACCATGGCTTATACAAGAAGTTTGCCATTTGGATCCGTGGAGTTTGAATGACTAGCGGAGAGGGCATATCACAAAATGATATGTTGTGCAAGTTAGCATAGCTTTGAAATGAAGGAATGAGATGCTCCAAGATCAAATAGAACCGAGGCGGGATGACAATTGACAAGGAGGTACCAAGAACGACATCCGGATCATTATGAGCGTCTTTAGCTGAGACGTGACGCACACATCCACGTTCAGCGGAGCTGACTTGACATCGATCATCTTGCGTGATGGCTTAACACAGCCAACAAAGCTTCGGCTGGGTGGAGCATAAGCGGCTTGAGAGCGCCACGTGCATAGTGTCCTCGCTCTCCGCATGTGAAGCAAGTCCACGAAGTTGGACGTGGACCCGATTGACAAGTGGTCTACCAATAGGCTGGGTGGAGCATGTAATCGAACGGGTGAGGCGCCATATGGGATGGCCTCGTGAATATCCGAGTGGAAGAGCAGAGTTCGAATCCAAACCGACGCTTCGGGAACTAGAACCGAGGATGAAACCAATTCACGGTGGTGCTTACGAGACTCCTCGTAAGTGAGCTGAGCTGTCTCTGCATTAATGGCCTTGTTCACAAGAGCTTGGAATGTATCACAATGGTGCGGTGGAGGTCACGACGCAACTTGGGGTTGAGACCTTCCGAACCTAGCTCGCTTCTTGGCGTCCGTGGACACTTCTTCCGGGGCATAACGGGCAAGGTTCTCAAATTCTCTGCTGAAGCATCAACAGCCATCTCACTGGGTGAAATTACAGAACTCTTCTCTCTTGCGATCGATGAGGGCTTCAGAATGTGATGCTCGCGAAAAGCCTCATGAAATCTCTCCGTGTTGGAACTCGACC